>CAUYQG010219545.1:0-16707 GCA_963574415.1 Tarsius wallacei | reverse complement strand
GAGCGTCTAAAGTACATGACCCTGGCCTAGTTACTCCCTGTCTCTGGGCCTCAGTTTCTTCACATGTAAAACAAGAGAATTGGGTGCATTTATCTCCAAGTTCATCTTTTTTTTTTTTTTATTTTGAGTTGGAGTCTCACTCTGTCACCCAGACTGGAGTGCAGTGGCCGCTCCCGGTCACCACAGCCTCGACCCGCTGGGCTCCGGCGATCCTTCCGCCTCAGCCTTCCGAGTAGCTGGAACTACAGGCGCACGCTACCACGCCCGGCTAATTTTTTGATTAATTGTAGAGATGAGGTCTCGCCAAGTTGCCCAGGCGGGTCTCGAACCCGCGGGTTCGGGCAATCCACTCACCTCAGCCTCCCGAAGGCACAGGATTACAGGCTGAGCCACCGAGCCCAGCTCTCACTTTTATTTTTATCTGCCGTATTTACTGGTGATGGTTAGTCATCGTAAAGGTCGGATTCGGACTTAGGAATTCACCTTAAGAATTCATCTTACCTCTTTGGCCATGGTGATGGAGGGGTGTCTCATTCTGGGAGCCCTGGGCACTGTCCTAGGTACTCTAGATGCACTGTCCATTTGAAATGTCACAACAACATTGAAGGGTGGATCGGATCAGCATTTTCGCAACTGAAAAAAAAAAAGGAAGCAAAAGAAGTTAAATAACTTGCCCAAGGTCATCCAGCTACAAGGAGAGATGAGAACCCATGTCTTCGATCACTGCATTATAACCTAAAACCTAGAAAAAAAGCAGAGCAAGGGCAGGAGGATAACAGGAGAGACAGAGGACCTGTCCTTTGAGCTTTGAAAGGTAAGTGAGCGGGACACCCACTCAGAAGCTTGTCCACAGGCCAAACTGTGGTTAGTTCATCCTCAACAAGCCCTGGTAGCATTGACTGAATAACAATCCCAATCTATAATTTATAATCTGCTAAGACCTGCTCTAAGCCCTTTGAGCACCACTCCCCTTCAATCCTCCCACAACACTATGTCTTACCAAGGAGAGAACTGAGACCCAGGAGATCGGGTCACTAGCTCAAGGTCATATCATTAGTAGGTGGCAGAGGAGGGACACGAGCTCCGATCTCTGAGGTCCAAAGTCTAGGGTAAGATACCTCCATGGTGCCATCCCACAGCATGGGGTGAGGAGGAGGCAGAAGCCCAGAGGGAGAGTGGGAAGGAGCGGTCAGGCAGGGCAGGCTCTGATGCTTCCTGTGTTTGTGCTAACCGGGAGAAGCCTGGAGTGCATCCTCCATCGCCGAGATAAATCTGCAGAGGAAACATGGTCACCTGACTGTTTCCGGAGTCTTCCCTGTGTAAAACACAAGTAAAAAGAAACTGAGGCAATGCTCTGGATGCCCACTGGTTCAGCAAATCTACCAAACACATATTCCGAACTGGAGTCTTAGCTTGGGGCTTTCAACAGCCTTGACTGCACAGCAGCCCCAGAGAGGAACTAAGAGACTGTTGGCACAGAAATATCTCTCGCACAGAACAGCAGACGACAGAGCAAAGGGGCCCAACACAGGGCTGGATGGAGGCAGACACAGAGGACCCCAGGCAGCCCAAGTGAGATGCCCGACTCCCTCGCCTGTTCTGTCCTCCCCACACAGCACATTTTTTGCTTCTCACCTCCTGTGACATTCACAGGTGACTGATGGACAAGGTTATGTTTCTGCCGCCATCACAGAGTTGAGAACTAGAATGCCAAATCGGCATATTATCCAAGCCCCTCATTATACCCATCTTTCCCTTAGACATGGAAACTGAGACCCACAGAAGAGACTTGCCTGAGGAGACTCTTGGTGGTAAAACCTGGTCCAAACCGGAGGTCTATAAAGAAGGACAAAACTATGAACTTCACAGCAACTTGGATGGATTTAGAGTCTGTCATACTGAGTGAAGTATCACAGAAACAAAGAACTGAGTACCACATGTTCTCACTCATAAAAGAACCCTACTATAAGAAAGGGATTGGCAGTAATGGGAAACTACCAGGGGAGGGAGCAGGGGGGCTCACTTCATCAATAAGGGTACGTGGTCTCAAACCAGGTGACCTGGGACCAAAGTGAGGCCCATACTTTACCTGTACAATGACCACTTGTATACCTAACCCTGAATTGTACCCCACGTCTTTAAAACAAAAATTAAAAAAAATACAAATAAACATGGTCCACTACGGTGTTGATGACAACATGGGTTGTAAGTAACAGAAATCCTATGCACGTGGGCTTCAACCAAAGGGATGGGTTGACTCCCATGACTGGAAAGGTCAAGGGGTGATTGCTTCAGCAATAAAGAACAAATTTCAGGATCTCAAACTACACCAGGGAGATTTAGCCACGAGGACCTTCTTGTCTCTGATTCCTTCTGGGTTGACTTTCTCCATCGTCAAGCAAGCTGCCCCGTGAGTGGCCTAAGGAGCTGCCGGAGGCCCTGAGCGCATCTCCTTGCATCTGGTCTTATCCACATCTGCCTCTTGGCTTTAGTTTGCATCTTTTCCTAAAGACTGAGGACTTTTACAGAACCGGAATCGTTGGCCTCATAAACGTAGATGCTGTTCTTACATTGGCCTCTAGTTCAAAGGTTTTGAATGCGAATGGAGACTGTGAGTCCATGCGTCTGTTGGTTACAGGAATAGGGGTATGCTCCTAAACAAAACTATGAAAAATTGTGTGTGCATGTCCGTGTAAACTTTTCTCAGGAATAGGGTGAAAAGGTTTTTAACACCTGGGAACACATGTTCCCCAAGAAGTAAAAGAACTGGCAAGACAAGACTCACTTTGGAAGTGATTTAGAGAATTTCACTTGGGATAAGGGCTGAACTTTGAATGTTATAGTCTTCAACCAATATTACCTAGAAACAAGGGATGTTTGCAGGACGGGGAACCATCCTGTGCTGTTTCCTGAGCATGGGCTGCTACCCAGAGCCAATTTCTTCCTGACCTCATCTCTGTTATTTCAAATGCACTTGGAGAAGTTTGTGAGTTTAATGATCCCCCTCTGACTCTAAGTTTGAGAAAATGATGGGATACATTCCTAGCTTAGAGTGAAATCATGGTGAAAGGAATTTTACCCAGGTTAACTCTTAATGGCCTCTCCTGGGAGAGGTTTATTGTTTTGTGACTGGCTCTCACTTGATGCTCTAATTTTCTCATTCTGGGCAGATTTTCTCATGCAAATCCAAGCCAGAACATGCTTCGGGAGATGCCAGGGAGCACTGCCCCTCCCCACCCCCCCGCCCACCTGTACAATAAGGATGCCTGTCATCCATCCACAGCTGTCCTCTCCGTTCATGGCCAGCCTTTGTTTCACATTCGTCCCTCTCGCTCCACGTTTCATTTCTGTTTTCCCCTCTTCTAACTGATTTGAGGAATAGGATGCAATTTTCTGGTAACTAGCACAGGGCACCTGACTTAAATAGAGCTGCCATGTGGTAGTGCCACTATGTGATGACGGTGGGGAACAGGAAAATGGTGCCCACCATCAGCATATGATTCCTAACAACTGAATTGAACAAAGGGAAAGTTTCAGAGGGTCTCAAGGCCCACAGTTTCTCCAAAAAAACAGAGCCAGTCCAGGTTTTCCAAAAAGAACAGAAACGGACCAACAGTCTGGAGAGAGAGAGAGAGAGATTATAAGGATCAATGTGATTGCTTGTGGTATGGAGGTTGAGAAGTCCCTTGATTTACAGTCAGCAAGCTGAAGACCCAAGAGAGTGATGGTATAGTTCCAGTTCAAGTCCAAGAGCCTGAGAACAAGGACAGCTGATGGTACACGTTCCAGTCCAATCCAAATCCAATGACAGGAGAAGACTGACATCCCAGCTTGAAGACAGTCAGGTGGAATGAGTTCTCCTTTCTCAGACTTTCTGTCCTAGTCAGGCCCTCAACAGATTGGATGAGGGCCATACACACCAGGAAGAACAATCTGCTTTACTCGGTCTGCTTATTCAATGTTAATCTCATCCAGAACACTCTCACAGACACACCCAGAAAAATGTCCAACCAAATGTCTGGGCACCTGCGGCCCAGTTAACACACAGAATTAACCCTCACACTAGAGAACCAGGTTTAGAACTGAGCAGGAGCCAAGGTCACAGTGAGGATCAGAAGGCAGGAAGTCTAGCCCGGGACTCACTGTAGGAAAGTCTGATGGGCTTGTTGCCATGGCACTAAGTGATCACCACTGAGATCTTGGGTCCTTTGAAGGAAGCATCCAATTGACTGAGCTTAGGTCATGTGCTCAACTCTGCCTGGACTGGGGTGCAAAGAAGTAGGATTCCTTCTCTTCTGTTTTCTGAGTGCAGGGTCATCATCTGTAATGAGCTTTCTCTCCAAGAACATGCACAATGGGGAGTTGGCAATTCCCCAAAGGGAAACTCTGGGGTGCTTCAGGAGTGGGGGAGAATGTTCACTGGGAAGCCAACACAGACACACATACCTCTACACCCCAAATGTACATACACACACATGCACACATGCATACAGTGAGTGTACACTAAGAATAAAGTATGGGGCACAATCCTTAGATATGAGAAGCTGAAGCTGACGAGACAGTGTTCCGCAAAAGATGATTACAAATAAGACAGTGCTATGTATTACATTTTCTACCAACATAATAAGGTGCTAAATTATGCGGAACAGACATTTACAGGGTGGGTACTTCTTCAAATACCAAGGGAGATGTCAATGTGGGCTGATGTTGCAGGGCAAGTTTGCCAGAAGTAGAATTGATCTGGGTCTTGAAAGATGAACAGGAGACAGATGTAGGTAATAGACAAATATGAAAAATAGGCAGATGAAAAAAATCCTAGGGAGAGGAAAAATGGTATGGGTGATTGCACTGGGTTTGACTCTTTACCAGCGTGGGACTGAAAAATTTGCTTAACACTTTTGAACCTCTCAATATCCGAGATGGAGCAAGTAATCCTGGCCTCACAGGGTAGGATAAGCTATGGAAAGTGCCTGGCATTGTGCTGGCTCCCAGTGAGTATTTGACATATTGTTGCTATGCCCTTTTCTGCCACCCTAATTCTCCCCTATTTATAATAAATTCCATTGGTTGATGAGTAAGAAACATGTTAGACACAGAATTTGATCAATAAACCCAGGCAGACCCATTTTAAGCAATGCAGAAAATGTTGCATACCTATCATTGGGCACTCCGCCCTCTGACCTGCTGGGCAACCTTGAAAAGCTTCTCTAAGCCTCCATCATGCCCTCTATTTGAAAGACTCACCTGGGGCCTCTGGTAAGCACAGGTTTCTCATTACACATCTAGTCACTATTGAGTTAATTTCATTTCTTAAAAAAAGTTTAGTTTGCTTTTACCCAAGAGAATTCATCGATCAAACCTTGGTGGATCTGTGTTACAAGGACTGGCAAAGGGCATACATTACCAAGGCTCAGTCATAATACCCCTCCAGGGTATGGATTTATGACTCTGCACCAAGGCCCCACAGGTGCAGCACGTGGCCGTGTGGCTGAAGCAGGACCTTGAGTGGCAGGCATTGTGGAGTCCATGTGTAAGAATGAGACAGAGAGTGAGTAAACCTGGTAGACGATGACCAGCCTGACAGCATCACCCTGGGTTCTTCCCTATTAACGAGTGCAGTCACTCCGGTTAAGTTACCCTTGACTGCATTTTATGAGGGAATTTATATGCTACAGTGAGTACCAAGCACCAAGGTATTCCCAGGAGTCTTGAGAAATAGCCTTCTTGTGGTCTGTTGCTGGGGTCGTAGACTCGAATGTCTACAGGAGCCAGACATGCCACGTTAATGAGGAAAGCAGGCCAGGAATTAGTGTTTTCCGACACCCACCCCCAGCCCCACCTTCTTCTCGAAATATGCACCTCTTTTAGTCTGCCTTTTATTTTCCCATTTTTGATAGAAACATGAGTAGAGATAGATTTCTCTATCATAAGAGATTTCTTTAAGTGCTCTTTAGTCACAGTATAAAGGTAATCATCAAGAGTGGACATTTTCAATTACTGCTTAATTAAAAACAATAACATCAAAAACAGCCACATGGTGTATGCCAAATTTAGTCTGAAAAAAAAAAATACACTAGTCTAAGATATCTGGTCTACCATGGATGTAAAACCAACTCCACCACATATAACCCTCATTCTGTAAGACTAAACCAAGGATATGAGCGGGGGGAACCACATACAACTTCTACCATGGGATCTTCCAGGACCATATTCAACAAAGACATAAAAAGTCTGCAAAAAAGGAGTCTTTACAGCATGGATTTTTAGCACAATATTATAGTGAGGTTCTGGTATATTTCACATGCAATGAGCCCTCTCTTTCAACTGGACAATAGGGTGGTATAAGCCAATATAGGAAATTCTCCATGGAGCTTTACAGAACTGAGAAATTTTGGATTAATTTTCTCTATGTGCAGCAGGGAGCTAGGAGAAAGAGGTATAATTTCTCAGAGGGATGGAAGTAGAGGAATTTGCTATTTTGTTTTGTTTTTTGGGGGGGGTTGTTTTTCTTCAGTAAAATGTTGAAATCTAGAGAACTTAAATAAAAAATAAGGATCTGATTTATACTTGCATAAAACCCACACCACTTAGTATTTATTAACAACCATATATTCATTCAGTTGTCATAAAAATATCAAGTTTCAACTACGTTCTGAGAGTATTATCCCTATTTGTTTCTGATTTACAAGTTTTCTCTCCTCAGTTAGATGCCAATAAACAACTTGAGGACAGAGATACCATGTCTCTCTGTTTTCTGAATTCCGCAGATCTTCTGGAACTTTCTATTCTGTATTATGTTCACATGTGAAATATCTTCCCCATGAAAGGTAGAATGTGTTTATTCAACTCTGTATCCCATCCCATGGGAACTGCTTTGCTCATAGTTAGTGGGAACCCAGGAAATGTTAGTAAACTGAATATATAAGTGAATTCTACTGACTGTGGGGCACATACATTATTGAGGACAGCAGCAGTACCCACAGAAATGTTCACTGACAAATCATCTATTCAGTTTTTATCATATTTAGATTTTTTTTAAAAAAGGAGTATTATCTACTCTGGACCGTGGAGGTGTTGACCATCCTTGATCAGAGGAGAAAATAAGAGAGGGGAGTATAAGTTATTTATTGTTGTGTAACACACTACCTTCAAAACCTTAGAAGCTTAAAACAACAAGCACTTATTATCTCAGAGTTTCTAAGGGTCAGGAATCTGGGGGCATCTTAGCTGGATGCCTCTGGCTTAAGATTGCTCATGAGATTGCAGTCAAGCTGTGGGCCACGGCTGCGGTCACCTGAAGGCTTGACTGGGGCAGGAGGCAGATGGCAGGAAGCCTCAGTTCCTTACCTTTGGACCCCTCCATAAAGCTGCTCATGACTTAGCAGTGGGCTTCCCCAGAGAGAGAGAATCAAGAGAAAGAGAAAGAGTCTAAGACAGAGGCCAACATCTTTTAGACCCTAGTCTCATAAATGACATATGAGGGGGACCCAAAAAACCAGAGTGTATTTATTTTTAAAATTGTGTATTTATTATTACATGTTTCAACTTCAGTCACCTTCAAAGTACTCTTCATTGGATGCAATACACTTATCGAGATGCTTGTCCCACTACTCAAAACAGTTTTTGAACTCATCAGTTTATACGTCTTTTAGTGCTTCTGCCATCTTTCGTTTCACCTCTTCCACACTGGCAAAAGGTTTCCCTTTGAGGACTTTTTACATCTGAGGAAACAAAAAAATGTTGCTTAGGGTGACATCAGGTGAATAGCAAGAATAGGGTATGGGGGTCCTGCTGTTTTTGGTCATAAGCTGCTAAATACTCAGCCACTCAGAGTAATGTGGGCAGGTGCACTTGTAAATCACCCATCAAGAAATGGGCAAACGCGTTGAAAGAATCTCCAAAAATAATTAACCGTAGCCAAATGCTGCCTCTCACAACAATGCTAGCTGATACACTGATGTCAATGGATTCCTAGAACACTTACCTAGTGGGGAAGGCCTACACTACAAGGCAGGGGGACCTGCCCTCCAAAAGTTAATTCCAGTTTTTTAGGGTCCCCTTTGTACCAAAGTGGGCAGGAACTGCACAAGGAGTGAATATCAAGAGGCGGGATCACTGAGGCCATCTTGGAGGCAGCATTTGTTAAATTGGGATACTCACTACCCAGGATTGTTACAAAGAGGTTTGGGGACTCCTATCTTGGAAGTTTAGAAAAGTCCCTTTTCTATCTGAATCGGGGATATTCACTTATTTGAGTGAGTGTAAACAGTGATATAAAAGAGAGGGAAAAAAAGATTCTGTAAGTTGCCTGGGCACGCGCTATTCCAGAAAAGGCATTGGGATGGCAGCCTCTGCCCTCCAACCTCACAGGACAACCTGAGGCTCTTGTACCACTGTGGTTTTGGAAATGAGCTCGCCACACAAACACAAGAAGTTACTCAGGCCAGAGGAATTCTATTGGCCCCAATACCTCAAGGCAAAGACTGTGAGCATTTATGCCCCTCTGGTTCAAGGAGAAAGAGGGATCGTCTGTAAATGCAAAGTGGTCATTTTCTGTGGGCTTTCTGAAAACAGATTTTGTGGAAAAAGAAAGGTCCATTCGAGTTGGTGTTCAGTAAATTATTGTCGAGTGAACCAGAGACCATGAGGCGGACACTATCTCAACAGATCCAGGCCCTGATATTGGTTCGCTTCTAGATGTTGGTCCTGGCTCCCAAGGGCAAAGTTAAGAATGAATATCACCATGACTTCAGGACAAGCTGTGAGTTTCAAACACTTATGAAAATGCATGTGTTTTATGTAAATATGCACCTTCAGTTTCTTGTACTTCCCTTGTGGACATCATCAGATTTCATGATAATTGCACGTTTATTTCAGTCTCTCATGCTATCCTGTAGGTTTCCCAAAGGCAGGACTAGGCCTCTCTTGTTTACAGAGGTATTCTCCAGTACTTGATAAGGGACGGGGATCTTAGTAGATATTCTGTAAATATTTGTTAAATGGATGATTGAGGAATCCTAGAAACACATCTAACTTGAAACTGGACTCAGTCTTTGAAGGGTCTCAAATTATCCAACTCTGGAAAAATCCAATCTTGAAGAAGACGGAAGCTATGGCAACCCTTGTTTCCTTTTTGTGTGTCAAACTGGGTGGCCCCATTACTTGCTTCCTGCCTGGCAGCTTCAGTGCTCAAACTCCCCAGGCTTTGGCCCATTTCCTTAGCTTAAATCCAGAAAGAAATAGACACCACTGAGCACACAAGCTCCCTCTCCCACTTGTGCGTCTCTTCTCAGACTTTGCCATATCTCCCCACCCTGTTATCTCAGACCTCCTGCAGGCCTGGGAGTTAGGATTCCAGGAGAGTGTGTGGTGTGTGTGTGTGTGTGTGTGTGTGTGTGTGTGTGCGCGTGCGCACATGCACGCATGCATGCACATGCATTCACACATGCCCATGTGTATATGAACGTGCACAGCTTCCAGCATCCTTTGAATCCCTCTGTATCCCTCCGCAGCGTGCCAAAACTCTCTGTGTGATTAATGTGAAGCAGACATTGTGGTCAAGGAAAAAAAAGAGATGGGGCAGGCCTCCACACTCTTTCCCTAATCAGATTAACGTAGGGTAGAGAGGATTTAAATCAAGAATGGCACATCATTTTTATCTCTTATCCCAATTTCAATCAATTGGTATTGGCTGCCTGGACTGCTGTGTCATGAAGGATTCTGAGGCTGGGTTCCAGCTCAGCAGGAAAGCATGCCACGACCAATTAACCATGTCTGCCACAAGCACAGGGAGGGTGAGTTGCAACTCACAAGGCAAGTGTAACCCGCAGTAGGAGATGCTGGTCCAAGACCCTCAGAGCAATGGAAGGACTAGAATGTTCTGGCCTCCAAAGGTAAACAAGGGTCCTACTCTATTGCAACATAAACACATACCCAAATCTCATCTGTATACAGAATAACTAGCTGGTACTTGCACAAACAGGAAGAGAGGAAGGGTAGAAAGACAAGGTTTCAGCTGCGGTCACCCATGTTTTAATTTCTGTGAGTTTTTTCTCTTTCTCTTTTACATTCAAATGATCCCATGGAAACCAGAGCCACATGAGTAGTTAATTATCAACAAGCGGCGTAAGCATGAGGCAGGTGATGCATTCAAAGCAGGGATGGCAAATCAGTTTTCATTCACCCACCAACCGCAATCAGGTGGTGGGGGCTAGTCTCAAGCTCCTGAAATTCTGAGCCTGGAAGATGCTTGGCTGCCCGAGCCCTGGGGGCTGGTTAGCTGGCATCTTATGTCTATGCATTTGTGTGGCACCGCCATCCTGACAAGAAGCAGAGGGCATCTATTACCCACAAGACACCATCTGGCCGAGAACCCAGGGACACACAGTCCCCCTCTGCCTTTTCCAGCCAATGCCAAGGATGTCTGGGATCAGTCAGCCCCCCAGAGCTGCCCCTAGATGCTGGGCATTGTCTGAGGCTTCACTCATTCACATGGGCAAGTGCACCCAGCCCAGCTGGCAGGCCCCATGCATAGCCTGGCAGTAGCCAGGAACTCTAGCAAAACAATGAGGATCTTGGGATTGTTTATTCACTGGGAATACTGGCTTCTCTTTGGCTCTTCACAGCCTCCCAAGGCCACCAACACCCATCTTAGACCCCAAACAAGGTTCCCCAGGCACATCTGTGAGCCTATGCCCTGGTCTCTGGACAACCAGATGGTCACTTAGCATGTACTGTGGCCCTGGGACACCCCTCCCCTCCGCTGTGACAGTCTTTTCCCTCATGTCCTTTAAGTCCCTGTCCAGGACAGTCCTCCATCCCCACCTCCTTAGGAAAATAAAGATACTTTATTTTTCTACGGCGTTTTACAGTGCACCAAAAGCATTTTGGCAAAACTGATTTCATCACACATTTGGTTTCACTAAAGCACAAAACATCTTCTAGCTGGGCGTTTTATGCCCATTTCTCCTTCTGGGAACTGAGTCTCTGCAATGTGAAGGAACTTGCCCAAGGCTGTGCGGCAAGTCAAAGGCAGATGTCGGGCTCAAACCTAGACTAACTGGACCTACACCGTGGTCTTCCCACCATCACCAGGCTGCCTGGTTGTACTTTTTATCTGCAACCGAGGTGGCTGTAAAAATGGTTCTTACAACAGGTTTGGGGACCTTGTGAAAGCTGTCACTGCTTTCTAATCCTACAGAAATCCCATTTCCTCACTGGTACTGGCAGTCCAGCTACACAGAAGTCTGCCTTTTGTGTTAAGTATTAATTACCCTTTTCTGGCAGTCATCTCTCTGTTACAGGGTTCAAAATTCCTAGACAAGACATTATGATAATTGTGATTTAATTGGAATTGGTTTATTTGCTGCCCTTTTCTGAACTGAGAGAACAGGGCAGGACTAAAGTCAGCACTGCAGAGAAGTCTGGCGACTGGGGGAGGAGGATGATGACCACTTATTTCTTCACCCTGTCCTGGCAGTCACCATCTAGGTATATCCAGAAACGTGTGTGCCCTGCATGTAGCCAGGGAGGGGTTAAAATAGAACAAATTGAAAAACTAGAAGCTGAAAACATTCCTGGGAGGAACCTGCTTGTCTCTGAGACCATCAGCCTGAAGTTCCCTCCCAGGAAAGGAGGAGACTTTTGGCTTTGAATACTACTGTTTGCCCTCAGTTTTGCCAAATGCTAAATGAGAGAGAGAGGTTTGCCAAACACTAAATAGCTGTACTCTTTTACGAAAGAGAGAGGGAGGGAGGGAAGAAAGGGCACTGGTTTCCTTTGTTTTTCCTCCAAACTCCTGGCCACTGGGGCAAGGGTCTGAGAGCAGAGACTACTGTCTGAGACTTAGGGAAGAGAGCTCTAGATTTTCTTCACTCAAACCTGGGTCCAGGAAGCTTTCCTGTGCACAAGGCAGTCTTTCTTCCTCCTGTCTGCCAACTGCCTGTCTTCCATTTGTATATTTCAAAGGCAATGGTGGCCAACATTTCTATCAATCCCACCTATATGAATCTCACTCCATCAGACTCAAAACATCGTTCTGGGACCTCCATCTAACCTTGATCCTAAAGTCCTTTAATCCCACATCACTTGCAACCGCACTTGCGTATCGCATCCTCAATCAGCCCAGGCTTTGCCTTATTAGAATTTATCTATTAAGGTTAGCTTATTTCCATAAAGTGCTTCTGTTACAGTTGCTGGCATAGCATAAGCACTCAATAATTGTTAGTGATGAGTATTAGCAATATAGTCCTTAGAATTGGCAGCCTTTGCTCCTCCTCCTAATTATCCTCTCTCAAGCTCTTGATATATATTGTGACAATTTCCAAACGATGTTCTGTAATCAATTACATTGCTTCCAAACTCAACAACCAGATGTAATCTGGGCAGCCCTCAGCCTGGGCAGTCTCTCTGTGGCAAATGCATCAGGCAGCTCGATATTCACTGAAATGCCGAAGAAGTTTGAAAATAATGATCCTGCCCCTTCCTGCAAGGTCAAGATGCTTCCAGCACTCAGCACAGCACAGCCCAAGGTGCCTTTTATATGAAACCAACCCCAGGGAGCAGAGCATGTTGAGGTAAGAACCATATTTTCTCTAGGACACACAGCTAGACTACATTTCTCAGCACCCCATGCAATGAACTGGAACCATATGCAAGACTAGATTTCCCAGCACCCTTTGCGGTAGAATGGAACCACATGTTTAACTACATTTCCCAGCACGCCTTACAGTGGAATGGGACCACATGACTGGGTTCTGGCCAATAGAATTTAAGCAGAACTGATGAGTAAGAATGTCCAAGACTAGACTCAAAAACTTCCAATGCTGTTCTCCATGGTTTGGCCTCCCTGATCCATGGCACTGGACGTGAAGTCCTCCAAGGTGACATCAGAGATATGAGATGGAAAGAACCTGGCCCCTGAGTCTCCAGGGCAGCAAAGAGCTGTCTACCCTAGATACACTGAACTGTTGTGTGAGCAAGAGCTTTTTTTATGTCAGCATACTACAATTATAAGATTCTTGGTTACGGCACTTAGCCTACCTTAATTAACACAAGTGCTTTCAGTTATTTCAGAGATAAACTAAGCAAATTATTGGGTGTGCCACCACAGCAAGAACTAATGAACTAGGGCATTAGTTTATATATTTTCCTTTACCATAAAAATCAATGTTACTGGTAAGCACAAACAAATAAAACAGCTAAAATCCTACTGTTCTTAGTGAAGCTCTGGTGTGGGGCCAGAGATTTCTCTCCTGCTCCATCCCACAGTGACCCAGTCTTTCCCAAGAGTTATTGGCTACAGTTCTGCAAATTCTGGAAAGTTCCATTCTGAGAGCTTAATGAGGCCCACAGGTAGTATCGTTTTCACTTCAATTAAACCCAAGAAGCCCTAGGAAGACCATCTGTCTGGGAATTCTGTCCTCACCAAGCAGTGTTAGGGCAGTAACACCTGAACTAGAAGGCAGACCTGGGCTCCAGACTTTTTCAGGACATTAATGCACAGTGGAACCTTAAGTCAGACATGTCCCCTCCCTGGACCACTGTTTTGTCATCAGTAATTGAGGGGAGTGAGCCAAATCAGAGATCACAAACTAGTAACGGGAGAAAATACAGACTGCAGGTGTGTGTTACTTGGCTTGCAAAGTTGTGTTATAATTTTTATTAATGACTCCTCAACAGTTAAAACTTGGGAGTTTTCCATTAAAAAATCTGACTGCTCTTGAAAAGTCTGTCAATACTGGGCTTGTGTTTCCTTAGGGCAACAACTGATCTTTCTCTCCAGACATGACACATGCTCTGTGGTTTGTGGAAATCCTCCCTCTCCCTCCAGATCAGCCATTCATTTACCTTACCTGTCTGGATGGTCTTATTGGCACTTGAGTGTGAGACCCCTAGTCTAAATGATTTGTAGCAGTCCCTTCTGCCTGGTCCAGATGAACAGAGTCTTGTCACCTTGTTACATAATCTACTGCTGCATAAGGAACTGTGCGCCCTACATGCAGCGGCTTAAAACAACCACTGATTTTTTTTATGGGTCAGGAATCCAACAAAGCTTAAACGGGCTATTTTCTGTCTCATATCTTGTCTACTGAGGTCTCTTGCTGCTATTTAGCTGATAGATGGGCAAGCATGGGGGGGTGGGGGCAAGACAGCTTTACTCATAAGTCTGGTGCTTGGCAGGGATGGCTGAAAGTCTGAGCTCTGCTGTGTCTGTCACCTGGAGCACCTGCATATGGCTTCTCCGGCACAGAATCAAGGTAGTAGGACTCATATGGCAACTCCGGGCCCCAGAGCAAGCCCTCCAGAAGACCTAGGCTGACACCACAAGGTCTCTTGAGACCTGGCCTCAGAAATCCCAGAACATCACTTCTGTCGCATTCCACTGGTCAAGCAAGTCACCGAGGCCAGCCTAGTCATGGGGAGGGGACTTAGACTCAGTAAGAAAAGTAGAAAAGAATTTGTGGCAGTTTTATTCCATCACAAGTCTATTATTCAAATTCTGCTCTCCTGAATCAGATGCCATTTAGGTCAAATAAAAAGTGTCTTAAAAGAGTCCACTATACAGTCATGTGCATATAATGACATTTTGGTCAACAATGGACCACAGATACAATGGTGGTCCCATAAGATGATAATACCCCATTTTTCTGTACACAAATACTTACCACTGTATTAGAATTGCCTACAGTATTCAATACAAAAACATACTATATGGGTTTGTAGACCAGGAGAAATAGACTATACTACATAGCCGAGGTGTACAGTAGACTGAACCATGCATGTTTGCGTAAGTATACCCTATGGTGTTTGTGCATGACAAAATCACTTCATGACACATTTCTCAGTACATATACCCATAGTTAGCAACACGTGACTATACTTTACAAAAATGATGCCCCTGGTCCCCAAAACAGAAAGACAGGTATGTATAAGAGACAGCTCACACTACACTCTGCCCACTGTCCATTTTCAATGTCCCCTATGGCATATCACATAAGACACAAATTTCGAGGAACTGAGTTACAAGGAATTGAACTTCAAGCTTTTATAATTAAAAAAGGAGACAAAACTATTGGTTCACTCCAATAAAGGTAACTACATAGGTAAATAGAAGAGACAGCATAAATGTATTTTTGTCACTCTTTCCTTCTGATTTTAAAAACAACTACACAAAGCAATTATCATAAAACTGTACCGATGCCTTATATTGTGTAAAAATGTAATTTATATGACAATAATAGCACAAAGGAGGAGGGAGGGACGTGTGCCTTATTTGAAACAAGTTTCTGTATACTTTTGAAATTAATTTAGCATTAATGTGAATTATATTGTTTTAAGTTAAGATGCTAATTGCAATCCCCAGGGCAACCACTAAGGAAATAACTTAAAACATATTGCAAAAGAAACAACAAGGAAAATAAAATGGTAAAAATGGAAAATATCTATTTAACACAGGAGAAGTCAGTAATAGAGAAATGGAAGAGAAAAAAGGCATGAGATACACAGAAAACAATTAACAAATGGCAGGTGTAAATTCTACGTTACCAGTAATTACACTTAATGTAAATTAATTGCATACTCCAATCAAAAGGTAGAAAGGTTAACAGAGTAGATTTTTAAAAATGACCCAACTATATATAGGCTATAAGAAGAGACAGCATAAATGTATTTTTGTCACTCTTGACTTCTTCTGATTTTAAAAACAACCACACAAAACAATTATAATAAAACTGTATTGGTGCCTTATAATGTGTAAAAATGTAATTTGTATGACAATAATAGCACAAAGGAGAAGGGAGGGAAATGTGCCTCTACTCATTAGATTTAAAGACATAAATGGGTTGAAAGTTAGGAGGTAGAAAAGGAAGTGCTTAGCTCGTGTATCCAAAAACAAAAAAGTACACTTTGCACCAACCTTGGCAGGATCTAGGTGTCCAAGTGATGTGGTTAGGACTCCATCTCACTCACCTGAGTTTTCTTCTGTGTTGATGCCACTCTCGGGTGATTCAACCTCTCCTGGTGCAACTCCAGTGGAAAGAAAGTTTCTCCTTCTCTACTGAAAAAGCAGACTTCCTGGTTTGAGTTTCACTGGCCTGTTCGAGTTAAATGTTCACACCTCAGCCCATTTCCGTGACCAGGTAGGAATCACGTGCCCTTACCTGGGTTCAGAGGCAGTGTGGTTTTGCTTCTCTGACCAATATGGCCTCAGAATAGGTGACAGATACTCCCATTATGAAGGTCAGGGGGGCTTTAACCAGAAGACAGGAAAGCGGATACTTGGTTGACCAATAAACATCAAGCATCCCACCACACATGCTTTGGGTCAGCATGGGTTGGAGGGACATTCTTTAACTGTTTTAAGAAAAAAAAAAAAAAAAGCCGGGCTCGGTGGCTCAGCCTGTAATCCCGTGCCTTGGGAGGCTGAGGTGAGTGGATTGCCTGAGCCCGCGGGTTCGAGACCCGCCTGGGCAGGCGAAACCTCATCTGTACAATAAATCAAAAAAATTAGCCGGGCGTGGTAGCGCACACCTGTAGTTCCGGCTACTCGGAAGGCTGAGACGGAAGGATCGTCGGAGCCCGGCTAGTTGAGGCTGCGGTGGCCGGAAGCGGCCACTGCACTCCAGTCTGGGAGACAGGGTGAGACGCCAACTCAAAAAAAAAAAAAAAAAATTGGTACTATAGTCACAAATACTTGTTGGCACTTCT
>CAUYQG010219544.1:0-77454 GCA_963574415.1 Tarsius wallacei | reverse complement strand
TTCTAATTAGTTGAGTTAGTGTCTACAGAACAATGTTAAATAATAATGGAGAGAGTCTTGTCTTTTTTTTTTATAGAAAGTTTTCTGGGGATGGGGAGACACCTCTTATCATCAAGGGTGCCTGAACGAAGCAATTTTGTATACCTAACCCCTAACTGTGCCCCATAATACCATAATAAAAAATAAAAAATTTAAAAATTAAAAAAAAAAAAAAAAAGAAAGTTTTCAATGTTTATTAAACATGCTGGCTTTGAGGAAAATATTAATCGTCTATAGTTTCATATAATATTAATTATAATACATATACATATATAAGATTTTTGAAGAATACCTGATAGAAGCATGCAGGTGATAAGTGTTTACTTCATTGTTTTTCTTTACGTTTTTATGAACCCTCTAACCTAGATAGACATCTATCTGTTTCCAGGGTTATCTTTTTTTTTTTTTTTTCCCCAACTATTTTGAAATAAACTCTATAGCACGTAGAGTCTTAGATCTCTTTCACCCTTTTCCCCCTACTGGTGACCCAAGCCCTTTGTGTGGGTACACATCCATTACATTATGAATGACTCCTTTTGAGGTACATTTGTATAACCCCGCAGTTTTGTTTGCTGAAAACTCTGTTTTGGTTTAATAAGAAAGCAGGTACATGACTGCCTCGGGTAATGTATGCCAAAATGGTTTTTTTATTTTTATGTTTTTCTTGAATATGAAGAATGTTAGTGAACTTTTGAAACTATGTATAATGAGGATCAGGCATGGTGGCTCACACTTGTTATCCCAGTACTTTGAATGTCCAAAGCAGGAGAATGCTTGAGGACTGGAGTTCGAGACCAGCCTGGGCAACATAGCAAGACCTTAGCTCTACAAGAAAATTTAAAAAAATTAGTCGAGCATGGTGGCATGTACCTGTAGTCCAGCCACTTGAGAGGGTCAGGTGAAAGGATCACCTGAGCACAGGAGGTTGAGGCTGCCATGACCCATGATCATGCCACTGCACTTCAGCCTGGGCAACAGAGTAAGACTCTAACTGGAAAAAAAAAAAGAAACTATGTATAATGAAAATTTTTTATGGTTAAGCAATTTTTATTGGGGTCAAACATATATAAAATGCACACATGTCAAGTGCTTAGCTTAATTTTTCATGTATGCTAAGCACTTGATATATTTGCATTTTACATATGTTTGACCCCAATAGAAATTGCTTAACCATATAAAATTTTCATTATACATAGTTTCTTTTTTTTTTCCAAGTTGGAGTCTTACTGTTTTCAAGATCTCAGAAGGCTTGTACATCGCCCCTTGCCAGTCACTACTACTCCAGAGATAAGCCCCATGCTGACTTCTTTTACCACAGGTCAGTTCATATTACTGAAATTGAAGTGTATCTCTTTTAAATTTATAGCTCCTTCAAGTAGACTTTGACTTTGAAAAAATTCCTTTGGAAAAACATGATGAAGAATATCGAAGTGAAGATATTCATATTATCTACATCAGAAAGAAAAAATCGGTAAATACATTCCTAGTTCTTCATCCTCCTAGGCGGTTTCATCAACTGAACATTACGTCTGGGATTTTGTGTGGTGTGGGCTTTGATTTTGATGTGGAGAAACAGTTATGATAATTCACTGAACTTGGATACTAACTCTCAGAAACAAGATCACAAATCAGTCTGTTTGCTCTAAAATAAGACACGCTTCTTTTTCAAAGGTCTTTTCCAGCTGTAAACTATATAACTCTATAATTGGGCATTGCCCCAGACAAGTGACTTAGCTATTTATAAGTTTCTTTTATCTCTGTGAGATTTTAAAATGCTAGGTCTTACCTTTGTCAACTTTTTCCAGTCATTCAAGTTTTTTTGCACAAAGTAAAATATAACAAGGCAAATGTGTCCATAAAAGAAAAATGAGCCGGGCTCGGTGGCTCAGCCTGTAATCCCGCGCCTTGGGAGGCTGAGGTGAATGGATTGCCTGAGCCTGCGGGTTCGAGACCCGCCTGGGCAGGCGAAATCTCATCTCTACAATAAATCAAAAAAATTAGCCAGGCGTGGTAGCGCGCGCCTGTAATTCCAGCTACTCGGAAGGCTGAGGTGGAAGGATCGCCGGAGCCCAGCAGGTGGAGGCTGCAGTGGCCGCACTCCAGTCTGGGCGATCGAGTGGAACTCCAACTCAAAAAAAAAAAAGAAAAATGCACTCAATTAAATAGAATTTATGTATGGTACCCTTTTTTGTTGTGTGCTTAATTTTATCTGGTATGACAATCATACTTTATGTTAGTTGCCTTAGTGACACCTAGAATTTGAGCCTGTAGAAAGAAGGGAAGAATTGTATTTCATCCTTTTTTTTTTTGTATTCCCAGCACCTTTTTTATATATGACTAGTATAAGGCAGGGACATGATAAGGTTTTTTGTCATCTTTGCTTTGAATTTGTGATGAAGTTTTCTGGTTATATTAGGTCTAGCCAAAAGCAATATAACAGTTTTAGGGAGCAAGAGTAGGTGTTAGGACTAAATCTAAGGAAAACGGGGAAATGAGTATGATAATTCAGATTAATATTTATGAAGCATGGTGCTGGAGATACATACAAAAATAAAAAATGTTTTGTGCCTTTAAGGGATCTAGTTTTAGCTGAAACTGTTGTGTGGTTTTAGAAGTAGAATTTTTTTGAGGCATAAAGATTTTGTGTTTTCTGAATATGAAGACTTTTGGTTTTTTGTTTTGGTTTTTTTTACAAAGAACTATTTTTTTTAATTTATATAATTCACGTACCATAAAATTCACCCAATGAAAGTATACAGTTTGGTAGTTTTTAGTGTATTCACATAGGTTAAACTGTCACCACTTTCAAACTTTAAATTATTTCATTACCTCAAAAAGAAACACCATACCTGTTAGCAGTCACCCTGTATTACCCCTGTTCCCAGCTGCTGGCAACCATTAATCTCTGTGTGTATTGATTTGCCTGTTCTGTCCAGTCCACATTACATATCTGGAATCACATACTGTGTGGCTTCTTGTATCTGGCTTCTTTCACTAAGCACAGTGTTCCCAAGACTCATTTATGGTAGTATACATTAGCACTTCAGTTCTTTTTTTATGACTAACATTGCTTTTTATGGATATACTACACCATATCCATCCATTCAGTTGATGGCATTTCAGTGGTTCCACTTTTTGGCTATGATGAATAATGCTACTATGAACATTCATTCATGTGGAAGTGTTTTTTGTTGTTTTAAGTCAGGGTCTTACTCTGTTGCCCAGGCTGGAGTGCAGTGGTGTGATCATGATGCACATGACTCATGGCAGCCTTGACCTCCTGTACTCCAGTGATCCTTCCACTTCAGTATCTTGAGTAGCTGGGACTACAGGCGTGCACTCCCATGCCTGGTTAATTTTTATTTTTTAAATTTTTTTGTAAAGACATAGTTTTTCTGTGTTACTCAGGCCAGTCTCGAACTCCTGGATTCAAGCAGTCTGCTCATGTGGAAGTTTTTGTGTGAACATATGTTTTCAGATCTCCTGGGTATGTAATACCTAGAGAGGAATTGCTAGGTTATATGGGAACTCTGTTTTTTGAGGAATTTCAAATCTACTATACCATTTTATATTCCCACCAGCGGTATTTAAGCAAACTAGTTTCTTCACATCCTTACCAACATTTGTTATTTTCTGTTTTTTTATTATAGCCATCTCAGTGGGTATGAAATAGTATCTCACTGTAGTTTTTATTTTCCATTTGCCTAATGACTAATGATGTTGGATATCTTTTCATGTATTTAGAGACGTATTTGGCCCATTTTCAAATTGAGTTGCCTTTTTTACTTTTGAGTTGTAAGAGTTGTTTATATATCCTGAATACTAGACACTTATCAAATATATAATTTGCTAACACTTTCTCCCATTCTGTGGGTTGTCTTCACTTTCTTGATATTATATCTTTTGAAGCACAAATGTTTTAATTTTGATCATGTCTAATATATCTGTTCATTGGTTGCTTATGCTTGATTTAGGTGTCAGCAAAGAACCGTCTCTAAACATCATGCATGGTTGTTCACTTGAATTGCATTTTGCCATTATTAGGTATATTACCTGGTATTAAGTACCCAGTAAATACTTAGAAATCAGTCTTTTAAGTTTCTATTTTCTTCTTATAGAAATTTCCATCTTGAAACCTTTAGTCATCTTACCCGAGCCTTTAACAGCCTGGCTAAAGATGTGAATGGAGCATGTGAATACAGCATGGGAAGACTGTGTCCACAGATTTTTCCAGCATGTCCTTAGAGATCAGTTATGTAGATGACAACCGCCATGGGCTGCCTGCGATCTGAAAAATGCCTGCCTGCCAATGGGCCTGAATCCAACTTAGGTTACTTAGCTCAGCATCAAATTCTGCTTAAAAGAAACACTGGGAATCAGACTCAAAAATTGGTATTGAGTTTAGACTAAAATCTGCCAAAAAGAAATAATGAGACAGCATGATTGATTCGACATTTTTCAAGAAATGAGAGATAAACGTCTAAAGGGAGATATCTATTATTATAATGTTTTCGATTCAAACCAGTAAATTTTAGTTTGTCTTCAAAATAGATAATATTTTCATTTGGTACATAATTATGCGGTCAGCGTCATGTGTATCTTCCACTTTATTTCTTTTAAAATATCTTTAACACTTAAATGTTCTTTTACTTTAAAAAGAACTGAGAAATTGTGTACTTAAATTGGCCAGTTTTATTCTTTTCCTCTACCATAAATATCTATGTGATTTAAATAGTAAATGATACTATAATGAGTTGCTAAGAAAAGAAACCAGGAGATTGAAGCAACAAAAGGTAACTTTACAAAATGTTTCATTTGAGAAGATCGAGAATAGAAAGCTCAGCTTCAGACTTATGTATTTACATGGCTCACACCCTTTCCCTCTTGTATATCTTCCAGGAAAATTTGGCTAAAAAACACTGGCATTAAGTTAATGTGTTTGAATGAAACAGTGAAAGGTTTTCTGAACTACAAATGTAGTTCTATATGCATTTACCAAATGAGTTTTTATTCGGTGTCATCTCTGTGTTAGAATAATCATCTGCTTACATATAATAATCTGTCAAGAACTTTAGTTATACCAGTTTCAAAGAATAGTAACTGGATGGAATTCTGGTACTTACAGGCATTGGTGCTAGATGGCACATCTTATGTGTTAAATAAACATTGTTTTTGAGATCCTGTGACTTTGTGACTGTTTCAGAAGTAGCTTTGAAAAAAATGAACACTTAAAGCAGGCGACTACTCTCCAGAAAGAGCAAACTGCCTTATTTAGAGAATTAAGGATCAAAGACAAGAGAACAGTTCTTTCAGGCTTACTTCAATCTCTGATGTTTGCTTTGCTGTTCTTTTTCTATGTTGTTCATACTGCCCTTTCATTTCATTAAGCAGTGTAAGTTTGGCATTGACTGACTACAGTAGTCCATCCAGGATCCTCAAATGGCTTTTCACCCTGCTCCAATGTTTACACCCTCCTTTCACTCTACTTTTAATATGCCTGTGGGCCTTCAGCCTGAAGTGCCCCTTGACTTTGCTGTAGGAAAGCCCAGCTCTTTTGTCTTGGACAGGTAAGACTTCCATTCCAAAATTTCCTGGAGAAATCAGGCTGAAGTCAGCCCCTATGCAATTTCCTGCAGTTGCGCCCTTGTTTGACTTCCCCCTTTCCACTATCCTGCTGTTCCCACTCCTTTATTATCCCCTCCTTAATAAATCGTTTGCATATGTTCATCTCTGTCTGTTTCTGGGGAACTGACCTAAGAAACTGACTGACTGTAGAAGTAAGTTGTAACAAAGTCAAGTGGGTATTTTTCCTGTTCTGGAATAAGACCAAAGCTGAGGTCAAAATGGGCCAAGTCCCACATTCAGAGACAAAACCAGTGATGGTGAGGAGTGCCAGTCCAGAGAACATGCTTTGTCACCACCATTCCATGGACAGTTGGGGAGCCCTGGGAGAGCCCGCATTTTGGAGCAGTGCTGTTTTGGGGAATGAGAGCTTTTCGGGCTCTTCCCCTGGGGGAGTGGAACAGGTCGCATTCACACTCAGAAACTACAGGTGGGCGGCTTGAGGAAGCAATGCAAGATTCAGGATGCTTGCAGGGGTGAGAGGCAAGAATTTTTCTTTCTGGTTAGATTTGTGTTTACCCAGCAGCAGCAGATTAGCTCAACTCTTTTATTCCAGAGCATGGAGATTGAAGGGGTGATGGGACTGAGGCAGAGAGGTATTGAAGATGCACCCTGCCAGCCTGAGGATAGATGCATGATTTGTGTAGCAGCATGGGGGTGGATTAAAAGGCAGGTGCAACAGATGAGGTAATGCCACTAGCTGAGGACTGCCAGTGCTTGGGGAAACCGCTCAGAAATGAGCACCTAGTTCTCTGGACAAATGTGAGTTGCCACGCACAGTGGAACCCATAAGCCACTTACCAGAATATAGTTACAGCCAAGAACAGGAAGGGTTACAACCCTCCTTAAGGCTACCCTTCTCAAACCAGGCTCCACGCTGATCACCTGGAAAATTAAAAGCAAACAAAGCCCATGCTCAGGCCCCATCCTAGTCCAGTTTAATCAGAGGCATGATTTTGTATTAAAGGGCTCCAGATGGTTTTCATGTTTAGCCTAAATTGAGAACGATTGCAACAAAGAAATCTCTTTTAGAGTCTACTTAACCAAGGGAAGAGAGCAAAGAAAGGAGAGTGTATAAAAAGCAAACCATCTGTGATTAGAGTAGGCCTATTGTGCATAGAGAGGAAAGATGCTTTCAATCTGATGTGGTCTTGTATGAAATAGAAGGTTTAAAAATAAACAAGACTGAGCTTTAGAAACTGAAATAGACTACATATCTGAACTTTTAGAGAATCTGGGCAAGAAGGTAAAGGTGACGCTACGTAGGAGGAAAGGAGGATTCAACAGTTAAAAATTACTGCATGTTTAGTCTCCAGTGACTTGAATTGCTTCTGTATACTAGTTTTAACTTTGCGTCTTCATCTGCTCCTATTTGTGACCAAGGACTCATGGAACATATGTTTGGTGAACTTGGGAATGAAGTTAAATTATTTTTCATTATTCTAAGAAACAATCCAGATGTTAGTGGGATTTTTTTTTTACACGGCATGCTTTTTAGTTTTTTCTTACCCTTCTTGAAATTTTCCTTGTTAAATGATGCCAAATATGATATTAACACAGATTATAGATATTAAAGTATGGGTTATAGAAATGACTGTTGTTCTTAAGGTCCCCTGTAGGTGGCATCGCTTGACTTTGTCTTTAAGTGGTTTATATCAAAGAAGTTGTTAAAGTAGAATCTATTTTGCAACACAATTACATTTTCAAGGTGAACTAAATTAGATTTTCAGAAATCAGCCTACTTATGAGTTACTTTCAGAAGATAACACAAGGTAAGTAAAACTGAATTTTTTCTTATATGATTGTATTTTAATCTTTCTGTCCATTTCATCCTGTTATGCCTTTTGAATGTCATCCATGAAACTACATAAATTGCAATTCATAAAACATTTTCTCTGTTATTGATATCTTCTGTGAGAGGGAGACAGACATTTAAGAGGCTAAATTAGTTCAAGTGAATTTCTGAGAAATTCACCTTGAAAGTACATTTACATAATGCATGATTTTACATCTGATGTACTTGAAACTTCTAATTAATTTTAATTAGTTTTTCAAACCAATGTTTCTTCCCCACTAGAGTAAGTAGTAGTTTTTATATCAAAAATCTGAAGCTATGTCTTTGACTTTCTTACAATTCTGTAAGCTGAGGCCAGGTATTTGACTTTTGGGGTTTTTTTTTTTCCTCAGGAAAATCAGGATTCTAAAGAGTTTTGATACATTGGTAATAAACATTGTAGAAGTAGAATATTCTAGTTTTTATACCATAAAGACCTTCAGTCTGATATAAATACAGGAAGAAATTGTGGCAGCAAAATTGTACTGAAAATTAATGGAAAGACAAAGTTTTTACTTTGCATAATTTGGGGTAGGGAAAGCAATACATTCTCAAGCCATCTTCACTAGTCAAGTTTAAAAATGTTAGATATCTGGGGTCATTTAAGACTTGCCTGAAGTTCTTACTTGTTGGTGGAGTTCTGTGAATATCTCGTGAGCCCCATCATTGTGAGATACTTTCTAAGTAATTGATTATTAATAACAAAATACTATCATTTGCAAATAATAGACCTAAAAATATGTTAGAGTAAATTATCTCTCTGATAATATTTTACTCACGTGCATTCTGAAACCAGATTGTCTGAGTTTGAATCTTAGTTCTGCCATTTACTTACTAGCTGTGTTACCTTGAAGTTACTTAAACTCTTGGTGCCTCAGTTTCCTCATATATAAGGTAAGAATCATAATAGTATCTATCATAGATTGCCATGGGGATTAGTTTAATACATGCAGTGCACTTAGGTGCTGGCACATAGTAAATGTTCAATCAATGCAGTGATAGTAGGGGTGGAATTTATAGGTAGGGACTTGGAAAATGTGCAGATGCAAGTAGATTTTATTTGTGTTGCCATGTACAATCTGAGCATCTTTAGCATGCAGGGAAACATTTCTCCCCATCACGGTGGGAATGGCAGCTGGGATGGGAGGAGGTTGAGAACATTGTCCCACAGCGTGTACTATAATTTGAACAAGTAAGCAGTTTTAGAAAGAAGAAGAAAATATGGTGGAAAAACAGATCTTTGCTGTTCATCTTTATAGTTCGAAAGCAAGTGCCATGAGCATTTGAAGGCCAATAGGGGTGGAGGAATCTTTGTTTCTAAATATGGGAACCTGGATTTGCTGGCTGGAACTCCAAGATTAACATTCCACTGCCCTGGATTCTTAGCCAATTCTTCCTTCTCTGGCTCTTATCTCTGCTGAACCTGAGGCCAGTTAGGTAGCAGGTAATCAAAGTACAGTGGAAGGTCATTTTTCTGAAGTCTGAGACTTGATCGACCTGCATGACAATATTTTCAGATTTTAGATTTATTAACTCTAAAACAGCAAGGTGACTCTAAAGTATTTTTGTAGCCGTTGCTTTTTGCATAAATAATCTTTTCCTTTTTAATAAGTGCATGTGGTGGGATGCAAGTTTTAACTAATTTCTCAGGCTAGCTGACCGTGTCTTTACCAACAGACAAGAACCAGAGAAGCTTGAATTGTATCTGCTTCTCCATCAGCCAGTGTAAAGTGGCACATGTGCTTTACTGCATTATATTCAACTTTCAAGGCCTTTTTGTTTTCAATTGATGGAAAAGATGGTTGTGAATACTAAATAGCTGGTCTTAAATGTTAGAAGCCTTTATACATTACCTAAATACATTAACTTACTTTGATGAAAAATCAATTCACACTTTTTAACTTTCACAAGATTGAAGACAATATTTCTTCCTTGCAAAGCAAAATTAAGACTTTTGAAAAAGAGCTGGCCCAGGTACAGCTCTGGTAGGCTTCAATGTTTGGGTAGTTAGCAGACTTCTTTAGTTCATTAGCTCTAATGAGGTACCACTGGCAGAGTATCACTCTGTTACCCAGACTGGAGTGCAGTGGCACGCTCACAGCCACTGCAACCTCCACCTTCTGGGCTCAGGTGATCCTTCTGTCCCAGCCTTCCAAGTAGCTGGAACCACAGGAGTGCACCGCCATGTCTGGCTGATTTTTTGATTTATTGTAGAGACGAGGTCTCGCCAAGTTGCCCAGACTGGTCTCAAACCCCTGGGCTCAGGCAATCCTCTTGCCTTTGCTTCCCAAAGTGCTAGGATGACAGACATGAGCCACCACGCCTGGCTTGGAGTGATTTTTTAAAGTTAACTTTAACTCAGATTTGTTAATCTACTAAAGTTCAGTCATTAGCAGTGTACATTCCAGGTCCACATGTTGGCTCATTATTGCCTTGGCAAATCATTTCAGAGTTACATAGGTTTACAGTACAAACAATCCCATGTATCTACATTCAATACTAGACCTTGCTCTTTTAAGGAAAGTGTTTTGAAAACCTGCTTGTACTGCATGTATAATACAGCTGCACACTGAGGTGCTACAAATACAAATAACACATTTCATCCAAAGCTTAGATGAAAAGCTTTACACTTTGTGTTCAGAATGAGTATAAAAAATAATCTCATGGCATATAATTTACTTAGAACACAAGACTGGGTTCTTGAAACTTAAAAACAAGAAAAACAGGTTTCACACTCCCACAAATAATAAGTGTTTAACCAGAGAATATCTTTGGATTTCAGTGACATTTATGAATGTAGTTACAATAACATGTTTTTAAAATAGCACATTATTCTAAATCTTGTAACAAGGGTTTTTTTTTTAAAAATTGTGATGTTTAAAACTCTTTACTCTCTGGCAACCCCTTCAGGTCTTCTCCCACTGTGAGAGCATTTCTGTCTGCTCAATAAATCCTGCTTTCTCAAAAAACAAAACAAATAAAACTCTTCACTCTCAAGCATATATCCAACACTTACATTCAAATTCTGTATCCCTGTGAAATAAGATTCCAAGTACTAGGAGAGAACAGGAGAGGCCTGTGGGAACAAAATTCCCAATTAATGCTGGAAAACACAGCTCCAGGACATTTCTAAATCTGATCACTTTCCCTGTATGCACCTAAGCTTGCCAGTTTGCTTTTCTCTTGAGAAAGAAATGGCTCACTTGGCTACCACCTAACCTACCTGCATGTCCTTGGGCAAGTTAAACTCTCTGGATGTTAGTTTTTCTTTCTGTAAAATGAGAATATCTACTGCAAACATTGTGGTGATAGTAAAGCCAGTAATTCATGGGGACTATACAGAAGGAGGCAGGCACTCCAACTTAAGCCTAGACTGTTCACTCTGAGAATTTAGACTGGCAAACCAGAGAGGTATGCAAGAGACCATCCTTAGCAAATGACATGTAAGGAGTTCAAGAAAAACAAAATCCTCGATCATTAGAAAGGAAGGGTCCCTAGTTTAGCAGTGTGCCCGTCATTTACTTTTATGTTCCACCCAGACTGCTTCACCTCCTCTCCTATTTTTAAATTTTAATTACTTTTTTTTTTTTTTTGAGTTGGAGTCACTCTGTCGCTCAGGCTGGAGTGCAGTGGCACAATCACGGCTCACCACAGCCTTGACTTCCTGGGCTCAGGTGATCCTTCTACTTCAACCTCCTGAGTAGCTGGGACTACAGGCCACAAAGCCCAGATAACTTGTGTGATATTTTTGTCAAGCAAGATCTCACTATGTTGCCCAGGCTGATCTCCACCTCCAGGCTCAAGTGATCCTCCTGTCTCAGCCTCCAAAGTGTTGGGATTACAGACATGAGCCACTGCACCTTTTAGATGCCACTTTCATCACAGGAAGAGAGTAGAAAGTCACAGGGGGAGAGAATTGAGAGGTTGCTCTTATTTTAAAAGTCCTATAATGCGTTAACAAGGTATAGGGTATTACTGGTTTCATACCCCTCAGCAGGTTTCATACCAAAAGCAAAAACAAAGTAGTCCCCATTTGAAAACACAAGGATTTTCTTTAAAAAAAAAAAAAAAAAATCAAGCCGGGCTCGGTGGCTCAGCCTGTAATCCTGCACTTTGGGAGGCTGAGGTGAGTAGATTGCCTAGCCCGCGGGTCTTGGCAAGTTCTCATCTCTACAATAAATCAAAAAAGTAGCCGGGCGTGGTAGCGTGCGCCTGTAGTTCCAGCTACTTGGAAGACTGAGGCGGAAGGATCGCCGGTCCAGTCTGGGGGACAGAGTGAGACTCCAACTCAAAAAAAAAAAAAAAAAAAATCAGTGTCTCACTCTATCGCCCAGGTTGGAGTGCAGGGGCACGCTCACAGCCACTGCAGCCTCAGCCTGCTGGGATCAGATCCTTCCATCTCAGCCTTCCAAGTAGCTGGAACTACAGGCGCACACTACCATGCCTGGCTAATTTTATGAATGAGGGCTCACCAAGTTGCCCAGACTAGTCTCAAACCCCTGAGCTCAGACAATCCTCTGGTTTTCACCTCCCAAAGTGCTGGGGTGACAGGCATGAGCCCCCATGTTCAGCACAAAGGTTTTCAATGCAGCAGACTAGTGGAGGCCACAGAGGGCTGAAACAAAACTTAGTAGAGAAATTCCTGGAGACTCCTCAAAATGCTGCAAATGAAGTATGGTTTATTGCTGTTAAAGTTTCTGAGCCAGGTGCGGTGGCTCACGCCGATAATCCCATCACTTTGGGGGCCAAGGTGAGGGAATTGCCTGAGCTCAGAGTTTCAAGACCAGCTTGGGCAACTTGGTGAGACCTCATTTCTACAATAAATCAAAAAGTCAGTCAGGTGTGGTTGTGCATGCCTGTAGTTCCAGCTATTTGGAAGGCTGAGGCGGAAGGATCGCCTGAGCCCAGCAGGCAGAGGCTGCGGTGGCCGTGAGCATGCCACTGCACTCCAGCCTGGGTGACAGAGTGAGACTCTGACTCAAAAATAAATAAGTAAATAAATAAATAAAGTTTCTCCACAGTTCACTCGTAAGCGGACCATGAACATTTACCTTAATACTATAAGAAAAGGATTGGCAGTAGTGGGATACCGCCAGGAGAAGGAGGTGGCACATAACGTCAATAAGGTACCTGATCACAAACCAGGTGAAGTGGGAATCAAAGGGAGACCCAAACTTTACCTGGACGATCACCGCTTGTATACCTAATCCTGAATTGTAACCCACATCTTTAAAGTAAAAATTAAATGAAAATAATAAAAAATAAAGTTTCTCCACAGTTAACTGAAGAAGTAGGTCCCATGTATAAAAAGTCTAGAACAGCCCCTGATGTAAAAGACCCCTGATCTTTTATTTGCACAGCGCCCTTGTGCACAACAATTTTAATTGTCTCCCCTTCTCTCTCTTCCACCTCTTACGACTTCTCTGAAACACTCAGCACATTTATTGACTCTCAATTCCACCAGCAGGTACTATGCTAGGCATCAGGTACACATCAGTACTCTGTTAGGTATTAGGGGCAAATAAACCAGTGAGATGTGTTCCATACCCTTAAGCTGCTCACTCTTCCATAATAGCAGAGGCAGATGCAAAAACTAATTGCAACTCAGAGAAATGCACTAATAAAGACACAAGCTAGCTTCAGCGGCAGTGCCAAGGAGGTATGGTCATTTCTGCCCGAGTTGCTTAAGTGAAGAGCTCATGAGGGGACCATTAAGTTGATTTTTGAAGGATGAATTGAAATCCATCAGACAGCCTGTCAGGGCTTCTAGGCAGTCACATGCCATGGCATCAAATGTGGTTTTAGCGAGGCTGGTGTGTCGGATATGTGTAGGAAGAGACTGATTGGCAGGCCAGAGGGCAGGGAAAGGGCGCAGACAGTCTATCTTGCTGGATCAGGAGGGTGATTGATGCTGAGGCAATGAGAGGATATTTAAAGACTTGAAGCAGGGAAATCACTTGGTCAAATCATTTTAGATTATCTGACAGCAGCTTGGAGGGTAGGCTGAAGAAGGGCAAGCCATGAAGGAGCGATCAGGAAGGAAGCTTTAGCAATGGCCAGGCAAGCAGCACTGGGAAGTGGGGTCTGAACTCCATCAGGAGTGGTGGGAGTGGAGAGGAAGGCTAGTCTACACCAGAAACAGTAAGCCGGGTAGAGGCCCATGGAGCATCCTGACAGGGTCAAGGGTTCCACAGCCCACATGGCGTCCTTGGGCACAGCAGAAAAAGTCCCTTTTCTTTAAAATACATTCATTTGGAAAGAAGCTGTAATAAAGAAGTTTTACTAGAACTGGAGACTTTATGGCCATCTGCCAGAAAAATGTCCTGTGTACAAACCATACAAATTTAGAATCAACAGTTATAATTTTAATTTTTTACTTTAACTTCAAAACAATAAGCCGGGCTTGGTGGCTCAGACTGTAATCCCACGCCTTGGGAGGCCAAGGTGAGTGGATTGCCTGAGCCCACGGGTTCAAGACCCGCCTGGGCAATTTGGCAAGACCTCATCTCTACAATAAATCAAAAACTAGCCGGGCGTGGTAGCACGCGCCTGTAGTTCCAGCTACTTGGAAGGCTGAGGCGGAAGGATCGCCGGAGCCAGCAGGTTGAGGCTGCAGTGGCCAGGAGCGGCCACTGCACTCCAGTCTGGGCAACAGAGTGAGACTCCAACTCAAAAAAACAAAAAACAAAATAATAGTGACATCTACAATGTGAGTGGTGTCCCCTTTCAGTGGTGCTCTTTGCAATACCCAGTCTGAATAATGACACACTGTGACCCTCGTTAGGTGTGTGTAATAGGCAGCTAAACACAGTCAGCCCTCTATATCCATGGGTTTCATGGCTTTACCAATTGCAGATTGAAAATATTCAGGGGAAAAATATGGTTGTTTGCTTCTGTACTGTACTGAACACGTACAGACTTTTTGACTTATAATTTCTTAACAGTATAACAGCAATTTATATAGTATGAGGTGGGTTTTTTTGTTTTTGCTTTGCTTTGCTTTGTTTTGAGTTGGAGTCTCACTCTGTTGCCCAGGCTGGAGCAGTGGCACAATCATGGCTCACCACAGCCTCAACCTCCTAGACTCAGGCAATCCTGCCTCAGCCTCCCGAGTAACTGGGACTATAGGCATGCACCACCATGCCCGGTTAATTTTTAAATTTTTTTGTAGAGACAAGGTCTCACTATAGGTTGGTCTCAAACTCCTGGGCGCAAGCAATTCTCCCATCTGAGCCTCCCAAAGTGCAATTGTGAGTCACCACACCCAGCCTGCATTAGATGTTATAGGTATTCTAGAGATGATCTAAAGTATACGGGAGGATGTGTGTAGGTTACATACTATACCATCTTATGTCAGGTATTTGAATGATAGTGGATTTTGGTGTGTGTGTATGTTTGGGGGATGGGAGGTCCTGGGACCAGTTCTTCACGAATACTGAAGGATGACTCTATATAGGTTTAGGAGCAGAAGAGAGAACGATTAGGGAAAGATGAGGTCTTATAAATGGCCCCAAATGTACAGACTCAGTAGAGGTCCAAGATAAAACCCTGGGAAGTACCAAAATTCAAGGAATAATTAGAAAAAGGGAACTCATAAAGGTGAAATCTTGTGTCTTGGCTTCAGAGACAAGCAGTTCTCAAATCGGTTGATGGTCATACAGCTCCCATTTGTGTGCTTCATACACCAAGACCCCCAGCCTGCCTTTCTGTGCCAAGTTTGTACGTCTGCCCCCAAGTCAACACAGTGGTGCCACCTACTGGTCAACAGCTTAGTCATCTGCAGCAGATGTAGGATATCAGAGCCAGTTTCTCTCATCTAGAACTGTGAGAGAAAACCCCAAAATGAATATGTTGTTATCAGTGATCAGGAGCTCAGGTCTCAGTACAACTTAGATCAGGATGGAAATCACTGGTGTTCAGAAAGCATTCAGTCTTGAACCTCAGTGGGCGCTCACTGGACTTTGTGAGTTCACTTGGGAAAAGGAATGAAGAAAATGTGAAATTAAGAATACAGAATTGGCCAGGTGCAGTGGCTCCTGTAATCCCAGCACTTTGGGAGGCTGAGGCAAGAGGATTGCCTGAGCCTAGTGTTTGAGACCAGCCTGGGCAACTTGGCGAGACCTTGTTTCTACAATAAATTAAAAAATTACCAGGGCATGGTGGTGCACAACTGTAGTTCCAGCTACTTGACAGGCTGAGGTGGAAGGATCACCTAAGCCCATCAGGTCAAGGATTCAGTGGCCATGAGCATGCCACTGCACTCCAGCCTGGGCAACAATGAAACTCCGACTCAAAAAAAAAAAAAGAATACAGAACCAGTATTGGAAATACTAGTGTTGAACTGAGGGTCGAATGGCTTTTTCTTTCTGGGACTGGAACTCCCCTCCTATTTGACTTCTGTGGGTTTGACCTCCCTCTGCCCAGCATCTGGCTGCTCCTTCTCTGTCATCATCCTTAGTTTCTTTTCCTTCTCCATTGCCTAACTCAGAATTCCCTGGAACTCTGTCTTTTGACCACTCATCTGTCCATACTCTCCTTCATTATCTTGCCATTTTGACGGGGCATGATAGCTCCTGCCTGTAATGCCAGCACTTTGAGAGGCCAAGATGGGAGGATTGCTTGAGAACACGAGTTTGAGACCAGTCTGGGCCACATAGCGAGACCCCCCCATCTCTACAAAATAAAAATTAGTTGGGCGTGGTGGCACATGTCTATGGTCCCAGCTATTCAGGAGGTGGAAGGACCGCTTGAGCACATGAGTCTGAGGCTGCAATGAGCCATGATTGTGTCAGTCCGGCCTGGGTAATGGAGCAAGACCCTGTCTCAAAATAATAATAATAATAATAATAATAATAATAAAACATAAGTCTTGCAACTTGCTCCAAGCTTTTTTGTAGATACCCCCTCTCTCAACCTCTGGCTTGGACTCATATCATGAGCTCTGGCCTCTCTTCAGCCTCCTGTCTGACATCGTCCTTCACTTGCTCAACCAACAATGTGTACATTTTTTAGCAAAACTTTCTGCAGAAATAAACTCTTCTGCCTCATGTTCTTGTTTTACTAATGGCATCACCCTCCTCTTGCCATCTTTCACTTCTTCTGCATCAATGTAAAATCAGTACATCGTCCCTCTGATGGGTTTGCTCAGTCTTCCTTCCCTTTCCATTTTGTTGCCATCACCTCAGGTTGAGTCTTGTTGCCTCTCATGTATGTTCTTCTAACAGTCTCCTCACCTTCGATTTCTCTCCATACTCATCTGTGCAGACCATGGTGCTAGAGCTCTCTCTTGACTTGGAGTTCCAAACTTTCCATGTTGTTCTACAACAACCTCCCAGGAGCCTGTCAAGTTAAGTAGAAACTTGGATCTTATGACCCAGGCTATCCCACTGAACCCTCCTGGAGAAGAGGCACTTATTTTCTGGAGTAGCTGGTGCTGAGGATAAAGTAAGCCTTGAACTGCCCGATGATGAAAGTCAACACAGAGGAAAACAGAGCCTAGAAGCAAAGAGGGAAACTAGGACACTATCCCGATGATTCGGTTTGAGCCTCTGAAGCCAGCTATGCCTGAAGCCAGCTGCATCCCCTGGACTTCCCAGTTATGTAACCTAGTTAACTTTGTTCTGCTGATGTGGGGTTGGGTTTCTCTTCCTTGCAGTGGGTCAAGTCCTGACTGACAGAACCTTCAAACCTTCCAGTTGTTTCTCTCTCTCTCTCTCTCTCTCTCTCTCTCTCTCTCTCTCTCTCAGCAGGGTCTCACTTTGCTGTCCAGGTTGGTCTTGAACTCCTGGCTTCAAAGTATCTTTCTACCTAGGCCTCCCAAAATGCTGGGACTGCAGGAATGAGCCACTGTGCCCAGCTTCAAACTCTACTCTTAAGACCCTTTCCAAACATTACTTTCCCCAAGAAGTAATATTCTTTTTAAATTTGCACAAGTCATCTCAGCAGTTGATTTAGAAGCTTTCTAGAATAGTGCCAGTTCCTGATCATATTGTGGAGATCTTATCCTATCAAACCACAAAAGTAAACATAAAACTCGTCAGAAAGCGAAAGTGAAGAGACAAAAACCTGTTGTAAGAGTGGTTTGATTCAAACGTGTTAACAGAAGAGCACGTTCACCCTCTTTGCACCCAGAAAATGTTCAAACCTGTACCCTCCATCCCTGCTATGGACTGAGAAAAGGAACAGCTTAGGAAAGGGGGTGGGTTCTGGGGGTGGACTCACCCTTGTGGCTGTGAGGCTTCATGAGAAGTAGAGGGAGGGTTACAGTGTGCATTAAAGGTACATGGGCAGTGAGGCATAAGATTTGAAGAGCAAGTGTAGGAACCGAAGGTGCTTTCTTGCTGCTTTTGAATTATGGGGAAAGGCACATTTAGAGGCAGTTTTGTTTTATTTTTTCCCTTTCCTATTATAGTTCCATTTAGTTAGCCAGCTTTCAGGAAAATCTGACACCTGGGTCCAGCCTATGTGTGATGGCGAGGAAATGAAGTGAGAGGGCAGTGTAGGGAACATACCTGCCCCACATTTGCCCTCTGCGGGGGGCCCAAAAGAAGAAAACGCTGTCCTCTAGAGTCTGGAAGTGCCCGGCAGAGCTCACCAGGTCGACAGGGCAGAGCTAGAAGGCGCAGGGAGGGAATCCACGCTGGGTGGGCCACTCAGAGGAGACGTGAGAGAAAACCTCCCCTTTCCCACTGTCTACCAGGGCGGGGGTTGCAATGAAGGCCAAGCTGACCCTTGGGATGGTGTCCCAGTTTCACTCTTTGCTTTGAGACTCTGCTCTCCTCATTGGGCAGTTCAAGGCTTACTTCATCCTCAGCACCAGCTACCCAAGAAAATAAGTGCCTTGTCTCCAGGAGGGTTCAGTGAGATAGCTTGGGTCATAAGATCCATGTTTCTACTTAACTTGGCAGGCTCCTGGGAAGTTGTTGCATAGAGTGATGAAAAGTTTGGAACTCCAAAGTTCCCATTTTACTGGACTTTAGGTGTGGTACTCCATGGCAGTGAAAATATTTGGAATGACTGAGGAGAGCCCAAGTTTCTTAATATCACTCGATTTGAAACCGTACATATAATCAACTGAGAGTCACATCATGTTAGTCCAAATAAACTGGTAAGGTTGTTTTAAAAATGGTGACTTATTGTATGGGATGTCCAAGGTCCTTATGCTGTGATAGCATTTGGGGTTTGTTATTTTGTTTTTTTTTAATTTATTTTTTATTTTAAAGATGTGAGGTACAGTTCAGGATTAGGTATACAAGTGGTCATCGTAGTGATAGCATTTTGAAATCAAACTGAGGAAAATTCTAAAACAAGATCAGTTTCAGAGGTTTCCAGAATGATCCTCGACTCGCACAGGCAGAAAGTGAAGCTTTGAAAGACCTAAGACAACCACTCATTTACTGTTCCCACAGTAGAGTCCCAGGTTGATCCTAAAGGCAGCTTTGATGATTGACAGACAATTTGCTACAATAGTGGGAGAATTAAATTACCATCTAAAAAGAAACCAGATTACATGTTGGGGTTGCATACGGATGGGCTTGGGACTGTCAGAATTGATGGAAGGGCTGCCTTATGTGATCTTGCTTAATGCGATCAGGGCCAACATAAGATCCAAGCTAATACTGTCACTTAGCAATTCAGTGCTTTGCCTTTAGATAAAGATCTCTAGCCAGACCTATGAAATATGAGCAGAGAGTAGGGGGTGGGGGAGAGTGAGTGAAGGTTGTCAGCAGGTTTGTAATTAATTGATAATAGGCTGGAAGAATTATGACTTTATTTTTCTTACCCATGTCTCCAGATCACAGGCATAACTTTCCCCATAGCCTTAGAAAATATGACTGTTAGTCTGCAGCCCAAAACATCGTCATTTACCGTACTTCCATGAGGTCCCTGGTAAGAAGAGTAGGACTCTGAAAAGAGAGAGACCAGGGTTCTCAATCCAGTAGACTGGATTTTTTTTTTTTTTTGAGTTGGAGGCTCACTCTGTCTGTCGCCCAGACTGGAGTGCAGTGGCCACTCCCGGCCACCGCAGCCTTGACCTGCTGGGCTCCGGCGATCCTTCCGCCTCAGCCTTCCGAGTAGCCAGAATTACAGGTGCACGCTACCACACCCAGCTAATTTTTTATTTATTGTAGAGATGAGGTCTCACCAAGTTTCCCAGGCGGGTCTCAAACCCATGGGCTCAGGCAATCCACTCACCTGAACCTCCCAAGGCGTGGGATTACAGGCTGAGCCACCGAGCCCAGCTAGTAGACTGGATTTTTTAAAATGTGGTACATATTCTGAATGGAATACTACATAGCCACAAAGAAGGACAGAATCATGGACTTCGCAGCAACTTGGATGAATTTAGAGTTTATAATACTCAGTGATCTATCACAGAAACAAAGAACTGAGTACCACATGTTCTCACTCATAAGTGGACCCTGAACATTGATCATAATACACATGAAGGGGACTGGCAGTAGCGTGACACTGCCAGAGAAAGGGAGCACATAACATCAGTAAGGGTAACAGATCTCAAACCAGGTGAAGTGGGGACCAACAGGAGGCCCAAACTTTACCTGCACATAGAACACTTGTATCCTAATCTTGGATCATACCCTACATCTTTAAGATGAAAATGTAAAGGCTGAGCATGGTAGCACATGCCTATAATCCCAGCAATTTGGGAGGCCAAGATGAGAGGATTGCCTGAGCCTGCAGGTTCAAGACCAGCCTGGGCAACTTGGCGAGACCTCATCTCTACAATAAATCAAAAAATTAGCCAGGTGTGGTAGCATGCGCCTGTAGTTCCGGCTACTTGGAAGGCTGAGGCGTAAGGATCTCCGGAGCCCAGCAGGTCGAGGCTGCGGTGGCCGGGAGCGGCCACTGCACTCCAGTCTGGGCAACAGAGTGAGACTCCAACTCAAAAGAAAAGAGTTCCAGATACTTATTATGGACATTTTATGTAAATTCCTAGTTGGGGCCCTGTGTTTGGTCCCTGCTATGAATTTTCTATGATTTTATTTGCATTCACATAAGCACTGAGGGGAAGCAGGAAGCTGTTAGTCTAGCCTCAGGGACCTCTCTCCAGAATCCTTCTTTTTTTTTGAGTCAGAGTCTCACTCTTGTCACCCAGACTGGAGTGCAGGCCACTGTGGCCTCAACCTGCTGGGCTCCAGCGATCCTTCAGCCTCAGCCTTCCAAGTAGCTGGAACGACAGAAGCAGGCCACCATGCCTGGCTACTTTTTTTGTGTGATTTATCGTAGAGACAAGGTCTCACCAAGTTGCCCAGGCTGGTCTTGAAACCCCGGGCTCAGGCAATCCTCTTGCCTTGGTTTCCCAGAGTGCTGGAATTATAGACTGAGCCACCGCGCCTGGCCCAGACGCTTTCATTTTAAAGATTCTGTCCTGTTTGTCCACAGTGTGGCTCTGTTGACATTTTAAAAAAATGTTTCTAGCTTGTCTCACTAATTCTGTGGCCCCTTCCTTGAAGGCAGGACAGCATCTTTGCATCTTGCACCATCCTTGCACTTACTGCTGGGGGAATATTGGATTATCCAGTTCAATAATTAAACCAGCTGTCTTTTCTTGAGCACCTACAATGTGGCTGGGTTCTGTAGGGAATAAAAAAAATTAATAGACATGAACGAAAAGGGAGGCAGAAGAATAGAGCAAGTGAGGTTTGGTGGGAGAGAGTGAGCATTGAGAGGCTTGTAGCAGCTCATGGCGGGGAGGTTGTGGTCAAAGATAATAGGGGGTTAAGAGGGGGATAGATAATTGGTGGGGTGAGGTGTGGAGGGGCCTGGAGGAAAGGAATGGGAGCCAGAGCATAGGCAGATGAATTGATTCTGAATAAAAGAAGGTCACCTCCAGCCTGGGTGACAGGGTGAGACTCCAACTCAAAAGAAGGTCATCTCTTCAACAGGACTAACTGAAGGAGGAGAAGAGAGGGAGAGAGGGAGGAAGGGGCCATAGTTAAATTTGGACACAGATGTGAGAGACAAAGTGGTTACCACTAATGTCCTTTGGTTTTCACTGTTGAATGAAGAAAGGAGGGACTCAAGCCTCAACGTTAAGGGGCTGAGATTGCCAAGGATCCGTTGCTGGGGAGATTTGGAAGTGGCATCTATAACACAGGAATGGCCGTGACTGGGGGAGACTGGGGTGGGGAAGGGGGGAAAAATGAGTGCAAAGTTGGGGAACAAGAAGGCTATCTCAAGTCTCTCCCGCCCACACCCCATGTGTCAGGATCATGAGGTCCCCAGGGCATGCTCTGCCCAGCTGGCCTTCTCCGAGGTCTGCAGTTTTGCCTCCCTCTCTCATGGTGTCCTTTGCTGGTTAACCATAAATGAATTGCTATTACTGTTTCAGTAGGGGTTTCTGGCTCCGTGATACTGTGTAACTGTTATCACAGGTAGCAGCGTGATGTTCTTGGAGGATGGGGAGGCGCTGTTGGATTTTGGCTCACTTAGGTTTTTCAATAGCTCTGGATCAATTTACCCAATTTTTCATTCCCAGAAAGACAATTCAATGAAGTGTTAATTCTCCATATGATCAACTTGTCAAGTTTACCGAAATAACCAGTTTATCAAACACTTGTTTCAAGGCATATTCTCTGTATAAATATAGTCATGCCTCTATTTTTCTCAAATATATTCAGTGAATATAAATATATTCTTTATGCATAGTCAATGATTCTGAAGATATCCAATAAGCAGAAATGTATTTTTATTATGAATGCAGCTGATAATATATTATAGATAAAACTTAATATGTATTTGTTATGGCTTAATTGTGTCCTGCTCTCTCCCGTCTTCGTATGTTGAAGTTCTAACCCCCAGAAACTCAGAATATGACTATTTGGAGATGGGTCTTTAAAGAGGTAACTAAGTTAAAACGAGGTCATTAGAGTCCCTAATCCAATGACTGGTGTCTTCATAAGGAGAGGAGATTAGGACACAGACACACACAGAGGGACGACCACGTGGAGACACAGGATGAAAGGGCCACCTGTAAGCCTCAGAGAGAGGCCTCAGAAGAAGCCAACCCTGCTGACACCTTGATCTTGGACCGCTAGCCCCTAGGACTGTGAGAAAATAAATGTTTGTTGTCTGAGCCACCAGTCTGCGGTGCTTTGTTATGGCAGCCCTAACAAACTAATACAATAATCTTACCGCTATATTTTTAAAAATATGCACTATAGCTCAGCCACATTTTAAGAAATGCTTGATTTATAACACTTTGACTTATAAAACTTTTAAAACTTTGAATTATAGAGTAGTTTAGACTTCTCATAAATATTTCAAGAAGATACTTAACATATTAAGAGACTTAACATTAAACATCTGTTCAAATTCACTGGGCCAGGCACATGGCTCATGCCTGTAATCTCAGCACTTTGAGAGGCCAAGGTGGGAGGATTTAATTCAGACCAGGAGTATGAGCCCAGCCTAGGCAGCAGAGTGAGAACTTGTTTCTACAAAAAGTAAAAAATTAGGCATGGTGGCATGCACCTGTAGTCCCAGACACTCTGGAGGCTGAGTTGGAAGGATCACCTGAGTCCAGGGGTTCGAGGCTGTGGTGAGCTGGGATTGCACCACTGTCCTCCAGCCTGGGTGACAAAGTGAGACCCCGACTCAAAACAAACAAACAAACAAACAAAAATCACAAAAAATTCATCAACTCTTTTCATGAAGAATATTTCTTAAAATATGATTTTGATAGCTAGGGCAGACTGGTAATTGATTTTTCAGCAAACCTGGCTGCTTCCCCTGTTAGGACGTGGGATTAGGATTTTCTCTGTGCAGAGGGGCTGGTGTTTCAGGACGTTGGGTATTGTCTTAGCTGGAGCTGCTATAACAAATATACTATATCCTGGTTAGCTTAGAGAACAGAAATGTAGTTTTCACTGTTCCAGAGGCTGGAAAGTCTGAGCTCGAGGTGCCAGCAAACCTGGTGTCTAGTGAGGGCCCCATTCCGGTTTACAGAGGACTGTCTCCTGTCTTCTTGCTGTGTCCTCACATGGCAGAGCGCAGAGAGTGGGAGCAAGTTCTTGAGTCTTTTTACAAGTCACTGATCCCATTCATGACCGTGCCACCCTCATGACCCACTCGTCTCCCGAAGGACCTCCCTCGTAATACTATCACACTGGAGGTTAGGATTTCAGCATATGCATTTGGGGAGGACACAAACATTCACTCCCTCCAGGTGCCTATAATAGAAATTCTCATCACACTCTTTGCAGGCACAACATGTCCTGTGCTAGATGTCCCCCCTAAATATCATTTCCTGAATTCTCACAACAGGCCTAGGAGATAGATGGGAATCCCATGGAACACACAAGAATATCAGAGCTCAGAGCAGTTACATAACTCCTCACAGTTACAGAGCTAATCACATTCCCTAGTTCTGATAGACCCCAGTGTCCATCCCAGCTCTGCTGTGTCCCAGCTATGCGACCTAAGCAGGGGCTTCACTTCTCCACACCTCAGATTCTTTACCTGTAAAATGGGGACATACTACATAACACTACTCACCTTGTGGGATTGCCAGACAGATTAAATGAGATAATACATGCACTTGGCAGAAGCCTGGCACATGTGAAGTCCTTAAATGTTAGCTATTACTATTGCTTTAAGAAATATGGGAAGTAAAATAATATTAGACATTAAAAAGCGATGTTCACAAAGGCTTTTCAGTTTTTCAAGACGAGGAAACCAAGGCTGAGAGAAGTTGAGTGACTCCATTGGGGCCCCCAGCCAGTCAGCAATGGGAAGGGGACTCAACAGAGACTTTTGTTCCTCTCAAGGCAGAGCCACAAACTTTTGACAGCCAGTCCACACACCAGTGTCCTTGAAATATTCAAAGCTCCTGTTTCAGTGGAAAAGTCTTGCCTGTGAGTGTGTGTGTTTACTGTGGAGTAGGGATATGGCGTGGAGATGCTTACTCTGTTGTGTAAAGTCCTCTTTGCTTTGCATCTATATTAGTCAGGGTTCTCCATAGAAACAGAACCAGTAGAATGTGTGTAGAGAGATTTAATCTAAGAAATTGGCTTGGGCGATGGAGCCTGGCAAGTCCAAACTTTACAGGATGGGCTATCGGGTTGAGTTGCACGATGTTGCAGTTCCCGTCTGAAGGTTATCTGCTAGCCAATTCCTCCGTGCCCGGGAGAGGTCAGCCTTTCCATCTAGGTCTTCAAATGATTGGTAAGACCTGATCATTGTGGACCAGACATTATGGAGGGCCATCTGCTTTACTGAAAGTCAACTGATTTCAGATGTGAATTTCATCTAAAAACACCCTCACCAGAAACATCTAAAATCATGCTTGACCAAATACCTGGGCACTTTGGCCCAGCCAAGTTGATGTGTAAAATTCACCATCACAATGTCTGCCTGGTTTCATTAAGAATTTGCTGAGAGATCTTATGCAAAGCGCTGACCTTAATCTCTATTCCCCAAATACCCTGCAAAGATGAAAAAGGGCTGTGGGAGAAGGCTGAAACTTTGAGCCAAACTCTCCCATCCTTGCTCCTTCAGAAGAATGCTGTTAATTAAACAATTTACTTTGTTTCCTGTTCCGTTTATTCACTTGTGGTATCAGGCTGGTAGGGTTCAAGGTGAACCTTTCTTTTTTCCTTTGTCATTTTTGATATGATTGAAATGTTTTACTTTTATATTAACTACAAGATTACAGGCAACTTACTAAACCAGAAAAAAAGTGTGTTTATAACATTTTCCTTAATTATGGGACTTGTTTAAAGTTAGCTTAAGCACTGCTCATTTCTAAAAGACCAATTTCATTGAAGTAAAACTGCTGATTTCAAAAATATATATTTAAAACACTCTAGAACTATGTAGAAATGGAATAAATCTAGAAACTAAATTCTGTGTCAACTGAAATATCATCATCTTGAATATTAGCGAAAGAACATACCTTGGAAACTGGTCTTGGTGGTGGTATGTCTAAAGTGCAGAGGCAAAAATTACCTCTTCAAACAGAAAGCATGAGGCAACAGCTTTGTGAGAGTATTAAAATTATTTGAATTATTAGGTAAGCTTGCTAAGGTCAGTACAAAACTCTCACCTCATAACCAATGCAAATAATAATACCACTAGAATACACAGTTGACCAGACATCAGAAGCACGTCAAAAGAAGGACTCTAATAAATAAACTAACCACCTAGAGTATATATAGTGCTCTGAAATTTTTAAAGGTTTTTCATTTACATTAATCTTTTTTGACCAGATCCTTACAATCACTTTGTTCCAGAGGACAAACAGATATTCTCCCCATTGAGACTCAGAGAGGTCCAAGGTCATAAAGCTGCAGAGTGGCAGGGAACAGAACAGACTCAGGTCATCTTTCCTCTGCAATATAATCAGTCCATAATCTTTGTTGGGTGCCTGAGACTCACAACCAGGGCACATGGGTGGATGGAGAATGATGGTAGACAAAGGGCCGATTCTGGCCTTTCTTGCAATTGACCCACCTCAAAAAAAAAGAGTCAGTTTAAAATGATATTGTTCGTTTTGAATTACAGGCTTTGAGGCATATGAATGTGCAAGCCTGCCCCAAACTGATAAAGGCAGAGAGAAAAATAACACGGGATGAGCGCTTTAACACAATTTAAAGATGACTGCCTTTTTCATGAACACAAAATCTCCCAAACCTTGAGGAATGGAAGTGGAGGAGGGCGAGAGAAGGAGCGCTGCTGGGGACGATTCTTTCCCCGAGAGGAGGGAGTCACACCATCAGAGCTGTGAAAAATGAGTCATGCCTTTTGTATCAGGACTTTTTGTACAGAAATCCTGGGGAATTTGTCACTGAGGGTACAATAGAGATGACTGTCCTTTTTGGGAGATTAGCATTTTCTGGAGGGAACAGTGTAAATCATTATGGGGTTAAACTGTAAATTAAGGTGAAAATTAAAGGCTGTGTTCACCTTCCCAGGAGGTTAGCATGGCCAACCTACTCCAGACAATGTCAGACTTGATTGCAAAAGTGCAAAGGGGTGATATTTTTGGTCCCACCTTTCATGTTAGGAGTGGCCCTTCTTTTAAAAATATATATGGCACCTCTCAGTTTACAAGGCACTCTCTTGTGCATGATTATATTTAAGCTTCACTAAAACAGACTTATGATCCCTGTTTTCTAGATGAGAGAGCCACAGCTAAGAGCACATATCGGTGGGCTTCCAGCTCAAAGCCCATGTCCCCTCAACCCCATCACAAGTTAGACCCATTCAATCTCCAGATAGGGGCAGAGTGGCCAATGTGATTTCTTGTTGGCTCCTTGTTATAAAAGTGACCAACAATCTTGTTTTGCTCAGAACATGGGAGAGTTCTGAGCAAATTGAGACAATTGGCCACCCTAATATATTTTCATTAGTCCTCATAGGAGATTCTCTAAGAGCTAAGAAATGTTTAGGAGGACACAGCTATATACATATGGTATTTGCATATAATTTTCTTCTACTTAAGCAGTATTTGCAATCATTTATTTATTTATTGAGCCAGAGTCTCACTCTGTTGCCCAGGCTGGAGTACAGTGGCATGCTCACAGCCACCTCAGCTTCGACCTGCTGGGCTCAGGTGATCCTTCTGCCTCAACCTTCCAAGTAGCTGGAACTACAGGCATGCACCACAATGCCCAGCTAATTTTTTTTTTTTTTAATTTATTGTAGAGATGAGGTCTCGCCAAGTTGCCAGGCTGGTCTCAAACCCATGGACACAGGCAATCCTCTCACCTTGCCCTCCCAAAGTGCTGGGATAATAGGCATGAGTCACAACGTCCGGTCAGTATTTGCAAGCATTTAAATTTTTTTTTAACATTTTGCTAGTCTCCTACAATATCATTTAAATTTATTTTTCCTCTTCATTTCTTATACTTCCTCATTGTTATTGTCTCAGATCACCAAGGGATGGATGGGGAAGAGGGATGGAAGCAGGGAAAATGTAAAAAAAGGCATTGGATCTCATTTTTTAAAAACGTGGTCTTGCCGGGTGCAGTGGCTCATGCCTGTGAACCCAGCACTTTGGAAGGCAGAGGGGAGAGGATTGCCTGAGCCCAGGGGTTCGAGACCAGTCTGGGTAACTCGGTGAGACCTCGTCTCTACAAGAAATAAAAAAAACTACCCAGGCATGGTGGCATATGCCTGTGGTTCCAGCTACTTGGAAGGCTGATGTGGAAGGATCACCTGAGCCCAGTAGGTTGAGGCCAGTGACTGTGAGCATGCCACTGCACTCCAGCCTGGGTGACTACAAGACTCTGACTCAAACAATAAAAATAAAAATAAAATAAAAAACGTGATCTTGGTTGCAGTGTGTTGAGGACAGATCTTTAGCAGTAATTCTCAAACTTGAATATTATGGTAGGCAGCCTCTAAGATGGCCCTCAATGATTCCTGCCTCTTGGTATTCACACTCTTATGTAATTCTCTTCCCCTAAGTAGATTTGTCTACTGGTAGATCACTTTAGCCTGTTTGTGCTTTTTCTTACCCTCTTTTCTCTTTCTCCCTCTCCCTTCCCTTCCCTCCCTGAATCTCATCCCTAACTCTGGGAAAAGTCAATGTCATGCTCTGATGAGCCCTACAGGGAGGTCCATGTGGTGAGGAACTGATGTTTCCAGCCAATAGCCCACAAGGACCTGAGGCCTGCTGAGTGAACCTGGAAGCACCAGTGAAGTCTTGAGATGACAGACTAACATCTTGATTGCAGTGTCATGAAAGACCATGGGCCAGAATCATAAAATGAAGTAAATCTCAAATTCTTCACTCATATGAACTATAAGATGATAAATATTTGGTGTTTTTCAGCCTTTATTTTTAGGGTAATTTGTTCAGAAGCAGTAGATACCTAATGCAAATATGTATCAGAATCACTTAGATAACAACTTGATAAAATATGTATTTTGGGCCCCAACCCTAGAGATCTCATTCAGTCGATGTGGCCCAGGATCTTTACTTTTACCAGGAATCCCAGAAGAATCTAAACTGAACAAATTTCTGCTTGAGAGCAGGTAGAAGGAATTCTCACCTAGGAAGTCCTGGCCAGAGGGAAGCCTGCAAGGAGAGGAAGAATTGCCAGATAAAATACAAGATGCCCAGTTATATTTAAATTTCAAATAGTAAATGTTAGGTACCAAAATCTCCCGGTGGGGGGAACTCGGTGGGATCTACAAAAATGTTATGTTAAAAATCCCAGTAGGGCCTCTAAAAATGTTAAGTTGAACCCTCCAGGGGTTGTCTGGTGTCTGGTTTGCAATCTGGGGCTGCGTGAAAGATGCAAAGAATGGCACAGAAGTTAGATTGGAAAATATAATTTATTTAGAAAGTAAACAGAGAGAGAGAGAGAGAGAGACAGAGAGAGAGAGAGAAGAGAGAGGAGGTTCACCTCCCCAAGGTAGTGGAGGGGGCCAGAGAGAGAGAGAGAGAAAGAGAGAGAGAGAGAGAGAGAGGAAATTCACCTCCCCAAGGTAGTGGAGGGGACCAAAGCCAGGAAACATAGCAGCCATAACTCAAAGAGCCACGTGGACACACCAGAATGTAACAAAGCAATGGCCCCTGGCTGCTTGGAGCCGAATGCTTTTAAACATTCCCTTTTGATGGGGGCAAGTGGTTAAGGTGGTTGGGTGGTGGTCTACTCCATGTCATCACGAAGGGACAGGGAAGCGCAGGTACTGGCGTCAGGTGAGAGACGGCAGGCAGATGGGTGGGCCGGTCACATGATTGCTGCCATGGTGTGGTCTGTCAGGAGGATGATTAGGTTAACTTGGAACTTATGGGTGGAGGCAAAGACTTGAAACAGAAAAGCTAATTAATACAAAACAAGTTGGGGAGGGGGTTGTAAAGCAATTATCAATAGCTACCTCTGAGAAACGGGTTCCGTCCTTGGCTAGATTAGAAGGTAACTTGCAGTGAACTGCTAGAAAAACATGACAACTAGGCAGTGTCTGCACTTTGGCTAGATTAAGTCCATGCTATGCCCTTTCAGTAGATAATGTTTTAGTATTAAGTATGCCCCGTGCAGCATTTTGGACATATTTATACTGAAACAATATTTGTTGTTTATCTGAAATTCAGATTAAATTGAGTGCACTGCAGTTCTATTTACCAAATACTGTACAGAGGCTCCGCCGGAAGTGGAGGCTCCGCCGGAAGTAAAGTTGTGCCTTCCTTCTGGATTGCGGAATTTTTCTCCTTCCAGGCTTGAAAGCCTAGGTTCTTCCTTCCTGTGGGGCAGGGGTCTCCTGCAGCCTCGAAGCCTTGGTGTCCTTCTCCCTGGGGAGCTGAGGAGAGGCTGAGGCGGCCCAGGACGGGTCCAGCCCACTCCCCGAAAGGCCCGCCTGATGGGAGGGTCTCGGGGAGCTGCTCCCGGAGGCCCCACACGGCCTCGTTGCCCTTGAGAGGAGGGAGGCCCGCGGGAGGGTGTGGGTTTGGCGGCTGCCGAGGCCTGTGCTCCCACCACCGCGGGAGGGGCTCCAGCCGGTGGCCGTGCTGCCCTGGGGCACCTAGGGCGCGGGAACTTACTTGCTCCCTTTGGTGCTGCGGGCGCAGCCTTTCCAGAGCAGGGACTCAGTGCCGGCCTCCTCCCGCCCCCCTTGGAGAACGCAGCTCTCTCTTCGGTGTGTGCTTCTCATCCTGAGCTTGTCTGAGTCTCCGACGAGCCGTATTTATTGCTGCCCTCAGCCCTGTGAAGAGGAGGATGGTTGGATGGTTCCTAAGACATCCCCGAATGCCTGGCGGGTTTAAGAACTCGGGCGCTCTCTAGACACAGGGAACAGCCTTCATTTTTATCTTCAAAGAGAGAAGAAGTGAGGATATGAGGGGAGGTGGGGTGGGGGATTGAAATTGGCTGGTAGAGTGGCAGGGACGGAAGCTACAGACTCAGAAATTGTGCAGTGTGGTGGAATCGGAGTCTTCAGTATGTGCTTTGAAACCAGCACCGAAAGTGAGTCCCATCGCCCTGCTGTGGTTCAGCCTTGCCCAGTGCCTGGTGTAAGCTGAAAACCCACAGGAGGGGAACTCCGCTCAGTCTTTCTCCTGGGAGAAGCTGTGGAGGGGTCTGACTTTTTGAGAGGAAGGTTTGGAATCAAGTGTACAGAATCTCTGTTTGCCCTGGAGTCTCTCAGGGGCTCTAGAATTCCTTGGGTGCTGTCTCACAAAGCCAGCATGCCCAAAACAAAACGAACTTGAAAAGTAGAATCCAAGGATGATGGAGCCATTGCACACCTTGTATGGCTGGAAGAATCCCAGAGAGAACCCACACTTTCAGGACCTCTACCCCCACCGTGGCTGACTTGGAAGGCCGGAACCTATGCTTGATCTAGATTTACAGGAGGGTATAGAGCTGGGCGGACTTTGCAATCCAGCCCAGGTTTCTCTCTCACAAAGCAGTGAGGCCCACTTTGTCCTTCAGTTTGACCTCCGGACGTCTGAAAAATCAGTAACTACTTTACAGACTTATTGTGAGGATTAGGTACAATGATGTATACAAAGTACTGAGCACTTCACGCTCAAGAAGGGGGAGCTTATTATTTCACCAGTTTTGTGTTTAGGTGTATGATAGCAAGGTTGGGGTCGGGAGGAACTGTTAATCCAGCTTCCTGAGGCGGGGTTCATATCCACCTAGGATCTTTTGGATTGGAGGGAACAAAATAGACCATTTAATTTAATCCCTTTGTTTTAGCGATGATAAAATGAGGTCTGGACAAGTAAGGGCTTGCTCAGATCCTCCAACTCCCTCCGACTCTGGAGTTCTGAATCATGCCTGTGTGGCAGGGAATCTGCTATGCTGTTAGCCTGGAAACTCCACTGAGATGGCATCTCATTTATGCAGCAGCAGATGGGAGCTCGTGACCGTGAGGCCAAGTGCTCTGTTGGAGTTTTTCAGATACCACCACCACCACCGCCGCCACCATGGCAGGTATCTATATTTCTTATAAATAAATGAAAGCACTACATTCTAGACTCCTGAGAAAAGAACTAATAATTAAGTACAAAGGCAAGTCTGGGTTTGAAATTAATGACTGTGGAATTCAGAAATGATTTTGAGATAAAGTGAATAGTTTAAATTAATTTGCATTGCGGTAGGCAACATTGCTTAGGAAAAACTGCTCTGCAGAATTTAAGAGACAAAGATCATGTCTGTTATGTTAATTCATGGCCTCTGGGCTTGGCGAAAACAGGAGCAGTGAAGCTTTTGAAGCTTTTAATGCTCACTGTGCAGAAATATGACTGTTTTCACCTTTTGAAATAGATTAACCTATTTAATCTATCTAGTAATGTCTAACATTGATTGGTTAAGTACTTGGTATGTATCTTGCTTATATTTATTTGTTTAATCTTCACAACAACCTTAAGAGGTAGGTGCTACAATTATCCCCATTTTACAGATGAGAAAATCAAAACCAGAGAGTAGCTTATTCATGGTCAAATAGCTGGAAAATGGTAGTATCAGGACCACATTTCCAAGTCTGTCTTCAGAACTGTGCTCTTATCTACTGTGCTCTACTGCCTTGAGAAAGTCAAAATACCAAGCCTATGAGACTAAGAGCAATTATACATGCCTCATGACTGTGTATTTTCCATCATATTACTATCCCAAGGTTACTTGTAATGGAGCTGAGTCCTCATGGTTCCTAATACCCTAGTCTGTCCCTATCATACAGTTGGTCTGGATATTTCTCAGAAACGTGGGTGGGATCTTTTCTTTCTTTTTTTTTGAGTTGGAGTCTCACTCTGTCGCTCAGACTGGAGTGCAGTGGCCGCTCCCGGCCACCGCAGCCTCGACCTGCTGGGCTCAGGCGATCCTTCCGCCTCAGCCTTCCAAGTAGCTGGAATTACAGGCGTGCACTACCATGCCAGGCTAATTTTTTGATTTATTGTAGAGATGAGGTCTCGCCAAGTTGCCCAGGCAGGTCTGGAACCCACGGGCTCAGGCAATCCACTCACCTCAGCCTCCCCAAGCGAGGGATTACAGGCTGAGCCACTGAGCCTGGCTGGATCTTTTATTTTCTAATCTCCAGTGCTCATCCCTTACTTTGTGCTGCTTGACAAAAATCATAATCCAGCTCTTCTCTTCAGTCTGTAAATTACGTAAGGAGCCAGCATGAGGCTCAGTATTAAGGATTTTAAAAAAGGATACTTGCAGCCGGGCTCGGTGGCTCAGCCTGTAATCCCGTGCTTTGGGAGGCTGAGGTGAGTGGATTGCCTGAGCCCGTGGGTTCGAGACCCGCCTGGGCAGGCGAGACCTCATCTCTACAATAAATCAAAAAATTAGCCGGGTGTGGTAGCATGTGCCTGTAGTTCCAGCTACTGGAAGGCTGAGGCAGAAGGATCGCCGGAGCCCAGCAGGTCGAAGCTGCGCTCCCGGCCACTGCACTCCAGTCTGGGAAACAGAGTGAGACTCCAACTCAAAAAAAAAAGAAGAAAAAAAAAAAAAGGATACTTGCCTCCAACAACCCACCAAAACCAGCCTAAGGGGAGCCCTGTATTTCAGTGACGAGGATAATGAAGATACAGAGGTAGCAAATCTATTTCCATTTTTAAAAAATTCCTCTCTCCTTATTTTAATTCAGAGATGATGGCACTGTAGCTTCTTAGAATATGTTAAATGATAACAATGAGTCTTTAGAGACCTATGATAACCTCAGTAGCAAGAAAATGCATGGAGAAGGGCACTAGCCTGGAATTTACTTTGAATAAATGAATGAATGCTTCAATATCCTTTTTATACACTAGGAAGAACACTGCACACTGCACATTCCACACACTCTATAGCAATTACTCTGCACTTTTTTTTTTTGCTTAACATATCTTGTAGCACATTGCATATTCAATATTATCATACAAAGGTTTACCTCACCCTCATGACTTCATAGAATTTCATTGTTTGGATGTATCAAAATTTATTTAACTATCATCTATTATAATACTTCAGTTGTGTCTAGTCTTATGCTCTTACAGATAATGCTAAATTAAATAATTATGTACAATGTATATATTTTTGTTTTGCTCAATTTTATTGTTGCTATTTATGAGGAAAAAATCCTAGAGTGGAATTGTTAGATCAAAGAATATTTGTATTTTAAATTGTAATCGATATTTGCAAATGAGGCTATAAAGGGGTTACACCAATTTGCTGTCAGTGAGAAGGAATTTTAAATGCTGAGTCTAGCCACTCTTGTATCTGACTAGCTTTTTATATTATATACAACTTTTCTATGTGGTATGACAGGTAAGTCAGATGGTAATAAATATACTAAACAAATGGGAACATTTGTCAAAATGTTGTTTTGAATTGCTTAGTGGGAAAGCAAGTGGGAGCCTGATAGACCTCTGGCAATGACACTCTTGTGGCAGAGAAGAATCAGGAGTGGTTTTTGTGTCTGGCACATGGTCACTTGTGCAAGATATTTACCGTATGACACCAGACTCTTGATCTAAACCCAGGTTGGGAAAGGACATGTGTATAATATGAACTTGTATACTTTCCTGTATGCTACACCAGAGAATCATGTAGGACCCAAACCTATAAAATCTACCTTCTGGCTGAGCTCGGTAGCTCAGCCTGTCATCCCAGCACTTTGGGAGGCCAAGACAAGTGGATTGCCTGAGCCCACGGGTTCGAGGCCAGCCTGGGCAACTTGGTGAGACCTCATCTCTACAATAAATCAAAAATTAGCTGGGCGTGATAGTGTGTGCCTGCAGTTCTGGCTACTTGGAAGACTGAGGTGGAAGGATCGCCGGAGTGGGTGGCCATGAGTGTGCCACTGCACTTCAGTCTGGGCGACAGAGTGAGACTCCAACTCAAAAATAAATAAATAAAATCCACCTTCCCCTTTGAAACATATGTCTCAAGGTGTGCATTCCTGGATCAGGCTAAGCTAAAGTCGCTTGGCTTTCTTCATCCAAGCCACCTGAGAAGTTAGCGTTTCCTTTGACTTGTGGCTTTGACAAACTTCCACCTCCACTAGAAAGTTTAGTGTGTAGATAATTAACACCTGGAACTCTTGCTCCTCCCTGACCCCTGAAGTTGTGCAGTGGTATAGAAGCACAACCGTCTCTGACTTATCAGGGGAAGAAGATTAAAGCTCTTAGTCATGGTAAGTTTGTAGATTAGCCATGAACTCCCCATGTAAATTCTAGCCTCATCCTTCATTACCAAGGATGGTAAAAAGTCAACTGTATTATGAACTTAGTCTGTGTCTGGTATGATTTTACCTCTCTCTCTCTCCTTATAAGGCACAGATCAGCAGGTGACACTTTGTCTAATCAAAAATAATAGATGCTAGAAAATAAATTTTCTGCTGAGCCAGGCCCAGATCATTCTATTATGAGGTAAGTGTCTGCCAAGGCCTGGCCCTAAGCCAGGCACTGTGGTGGACATAAAAGAAATATAAAGCAGTTGGAGGCAGGCAAATTGGAACAGAAAAGGCAGACACACAGAGACTGGCTGGCAGGCTGTTATAGCAATTCAAGAAGAGGGTGGTGAAGCCTACTGCTAGCAAAAGCAGAAGAGAAGTAGCAAACTTGGGAGCCACCAAAGGAAGATTAAATCAGGCTGAATATTATAGTGGAGTGCAAAGGGCACAGGCTGGATTCTGACCTCTGCCTCTTAGCTGTGTGACCTCAAGGCTCCAAATGGCTGGTGGCTGGAAACCCAAGGACTGAAGTGCCCAAGAGATGGCAATAGAGGACAGGGAGGCAGGCGTCATCAGCAGGGGGGTTCTGAGGTGTGTCTCTGAATTTCTGGAGCACACATAGTGGCCATAAAAAGATAAAACAGGAGCCCTGAGCTACTGCTCTTTCTGGGGGGTTGTATGATGTCAAACCCACTTGTCACTAAATGACAGATGTTGTCAGGGTGCTGCACAAATATATTTGCAGCTGAACTCCAAGCACTAGTGTTTTCTCACCAAAGAGACTTTAAACTCCCTCTCATTGTCCCTGCATACAGGGAAGGGGCAGCAGCCAATGGACCTCAAGCCCGGAGGGCTCAGGCAAGAAGACGCAAAGCCAAGGCAGCAGCTGCCGTTGCTGAGGTGTGCAAGCCAACCTGAGCCTTGGGGCTCAGTGATGAAGACTAAAGAGGAAGTAGACATCACTGAGCGAACCACAAGGAACCCATGGAAAATCAAGCCCCCACCTAGGGTAACTGCACCCTCAGGTTGTCATTCATGTTTGAGTTGACAAGAGTGTGGAGATGTATCAGAACCCCCTGTCCTGACTTCTGACAGTAGCTGATCCTAACAGAAGGGGCAGGAAGCTCAGAGTGGGAGGATGGGTTCAAGTCCAGACTCTACCACTTGCTAGGTCTGTGAGTGTGGGCAAGTTACACAACCTCCCTGGGTCTCCATCTCCTCCTTTATGCAACATCACGGAAGCATCACAGCATTGTCGTGAGGCTCATATGAGCACACACAAAAGCACTTTGTGTAACAGAGAACAGTGTCCGGACAGTATTCCAGGCCCATCTTTGTTTGCCCAGAGGGAAACAGAGTTACATCGGGTAATTCCTCTACTCAGAATCAGCATTCAGGGAAGCAGTTAAGAAAGTAATTTTTTCCCCATCTCTAGTGGGTTGAATTGCAAAAGGATATGTCCTAGTCCTAACCCTCCATTTAGGTCCTGTGAATGTGACTTTATTTGGAAATAGGATCTTTGCAGATGTAATTAAGGATCTCAAAATGACATTATCCTGGATTTAGGGTGGGCGCTAAATCCAAGAACTGGTGGTGTCTTTAAAAGAGAAAGAAAGTCCGGGCATGGTGTTTCATGCCTGTAAGACCAGTACTTTGGAAGGCCACGGTGGGAGGATGGCTTGTGGCTACAAGTTTGAAACTAACCTGGGCAACATAGCAAAACCCCATCTCTACAAAAAAAAAACTAAAAATTAGCCAGGTGTGGTGGTATGTGTCTGTAGTCTCAGCTACTTGAGAGGCTGAAGCAGGAGGATCACTTGAGCCCAAGAGGTCAAGGCTGCAGAGAGCCATGACTGCACTCCAGCCTGGGAGAAAGAATGAGACCCCATCTTTAAAAAAGAGAAAGGAAGCTGGGCTCGGTGGCTCAGCCTGTAATTCCTTGCTTGGGGAGGCTGAGGTGAGTGGATTGCCTGAGCCCGCGGGTTCGAGACCCGCCTGGGCAACTTGGCGAGCCCTCATCTCTACAATAAATAAAAAAATCAGCCGGGCATGGTAGCGCGTGCCTGTAATTCTGGCTACTGGGAAGGCTGAGGCGGAAGGATCGCCGGAGTCCAGTGGGTCGAGGCTGCGGTGGCCGGGAGCGGCCACTGCACTACAGTCTGGGCAACAGAGTGAGACTCCAACTCAAAAAAAAAAAAAAAAAGAGAGAGAAAGGAGAGGGAGATTGGAGACGCAGAGAGGAAGGTCATGTAGTAATGGAGTCAGAGATTGGAGTGACATGTCCATAAGCCAAGGGACAGCAAGGATTGCCAGCAGCCACTAGAAACTAGGACAGAGGCATGTAGCAGATTCTCCTCTGATCCCCTAGAAGAAACCAACCATACTGACACCTTGATCTCAGACTTCTGTCCTCCAGAATGGGGAGAGGATACATTTCTGTTGTGTTAAGCCACTAAATTTTTGGTAGTTTGTTACAGAATCCCTAGGACACCAGTATACCATCCAAGGGCTGTGGGGTCACCTCGACTGTTCACCCTTGCCTATCTATTCTCTGGGACCACGTCCTCCCTTAGGTGTCAAGGTCTCCTTGGGAAGCTTTTGGTACAGTTGCTCAGGACATGATCATATTTTGATAATGCAGCTTCTCAGAAACTACAGTGAGTTCTAGTTGATTCCAAATTACGCTTAAACACTTTCTCACATAGCTCAAGATTTTCTTCTTGGGGGAAAAGGTCTACATACTCTCATTCCCTGGGGCTGTTCAGTTTCTCTTATTTTGCAATCAACAAAAGCAGTCATGCCATTGTTGACAAAGCAAACATGGCACATGATCTGTCTCTAGCTGTTGCTTAGAACAGTGATTCTCAAACTTTAGGGTACATCAGAGTCATGCAGAAGGCTTGTTAAAATACTAGTTCCCTTCCCTTTACCCCTGCTCCACTCCCCAAGTTTCTGATTCAGTAGGTCAGAGATGTCTCATTCTAATAAGCTAGTGGATAGTGTCATTGGTACTGGCTCTGACTACACTCAGAAACAGAAAGAGCAGTGGTTCTCAAATTTTGCTGCATACTAGGATCACCCCAGATACTGTGCCAAGGCTGCACCCCATGCCCATTAAATCAGAATCTCTGAGGGTGAGACCTGGGAATTGTTTTTAAAGCTCCTCAAGTGATTTCAGTAGGCAATCAAATAAAAAGACAGTAGTTTAGAGGCCCTCGCTTCCCCCAGCCAGTTCCAGAGAAAGCTGGGAGGCTGGGAGATGCCCTGACTGGGCTTGGGGCCCAGACTGGGATTAAGAGGGAAAGAAGAAGACAGACTAGGGTGCTAAAGAGGCAGTGCCTTCCTTGTGGCCCCTGCCTAAGGGCTCCTCCTGGGGGCCCAGCAAGGGAGAGCTGCTAGAGCTGGGTCCAAAGAACTGGGTGCAGAGGCCTAGGCCACATCTCTCCTTGCTTTGTGAATTCAAACACATTGCTTCACTCCTCTTTGTTCTTTCCTTATCTGTAAAAATGCCTACATCAAAGCCAAGCTGTAAAAGATTAAAGGAGAAAATGTATCTAAAGCACCTAGCCCAGGTGCTTTGGATGGAGGAGCTCAGTAAATGCTATTTCCCTTCCTCACCTTCCCCTCCACTTTCCCAATTCTGAATGGATCTGAGCTGAAGAAACAAAGATGGACCCACGTGTTGCTTCTTTGTTTCTAGTTTCGCTGCCAAGAGTTTGGGGCCTCACATCTTAGTCACACTATTTTTACAATTAAAAGAGATCTTTAGGACTACCTCCTTTGGTTGATTGCTCTTCTGTATATTTCTCTTAAATATGCATATATATCCCCACTTTCTAAATGATGATGTATTTCATACTTTTTTTCTTCGCTTTACTTTTTTCACCAACTATGTATCTTGACTCTTACTCCATGACACTATATGAAAATATTCTTTTCTTTTTTTTTTCTTGAGTCAGAGTCTCACTGTAGCCCAGGCTGGAGTGCAGTAGCACACTCACGGTCACCACAACCTTAACCTCCTGGGCTCAGGTGATCCTTCCACCTCAGCCTTCCAAGTAGCTGGAACCACAGGTGCATGCCACCACGCTGGGCTAATTTTTTTGATTTGTTGTAGAGATGAGGTCTCACCAAGTTGCCCAGGCTGGTCTCAAACTCATGGGCTCAGGCAATCCTTTCACCTCCACCTCCCAAAGTGCTGGGATTGCAGGCGTGGGCCACCATGCCCAGCTGAAAATATTCTCATTCCTTTCGCGTGCCACACAACAGTTTATTATGTGTGGGGATATACCATAGTTTATTCAACCAGATCCCTGTAATGGACACTTGGGTTGCTGACTGTCCTTTGCTATTTCAACAGTGCAGCAATGAACACACTTGTGTGTGCTTGTGTTTTTGCCAGCTTGTCTTTGGGAGGGATTTATTCACTGCTGCTATCCCATTTCTGTAGCTGCTCTGCAAGCCCCTCAGCTGGTTATGGGACACGGAGTGCTAATTCCGTGACTTCTTTCCACACTGTTGACCAGCTCTTACCAGCAGAACAGCACTAGGAAGATGGTCTCTGCTTCATTTGTTTCCTCCAAATCTCATACTGGTGCATCTTGTTGGTTATTGAATAACCAGAGCCCTAGCTGCAAAGGAGTCTGGGAAACATAGTTTTTAGTTTTCTTGTCTCTGTCATCCAGGAAGGCTTGCAGGAGATTGGAGTGCCAGTCACCACATTCAGCTTACCAACTTGATTCTTTTGTTTTACAAGTGAGAAAGTTGAGGCTTGGGAGGGTTGTGTTATTTGCTCAAGATCACAGAACCAGTTCCTGGCAGACAGCCCCAACCTTTGCCCCTTTGCTGTCTGCAGTGTGTCAATAGGGGTCCTTGGGAGGTGGACTTTCATTGATTGCCTTAGAAAAACAGGAGCCTCTCTATACACTGTGGACTTTTTGTTTTCTCTGTACAACAAAACAAAAGCCCTCAAAACCTCCTTTTGGACGTATTACAATCATTTAGTAACAGTTCTGGGCTGAATTGTACCTCTCTTCCCCCGCAGTTTGTACATTGAAGTCCTAACCCCTAGTACCTTAGAATATGGTTCTATGTGGAGAAAGGGTCTTCACAAAAGTAATCAAGTGAAAAGGAGGTCATTAAGGTGGGCTGTAATCCAGTATGACTGGCATCCTTTTAAGAAGAGGAAATTGGGACACAAACAGTAGAGAAGAAAGAAGATACAAGGACACAAGGAGAAGACGGCCACCTCCAAGCCTTGGAGAGAGGCGGTGGATGGGTGGGGGACAGATTCTTTCCTCATAGTCCTCAGAAGAAACCAACCCTGCCAACACCAGGATCTCAGATTTCTAGCTTCCCTAATTGTAAGAAAACACATTTTTCTTGCTTAAGTCGCCCAGTCTGTGTACTTTGTTATGGCAGCCTTAGCAAACGAATATACTCAGATCTGGTAAGAAAACAAGAAACATGTACCCAGTAGGAGACCAATTTGGTCTCTATTATAAGTTGCTTCCTCTATGTTTCTTTCCATATTCATTTCTCCAGCTGCCTTACTCTTGGTGTTTCCGGTAAGCAGACTCTGATGTCGCCTCTATGAGGGAATCTCTCTCAAAAAATGCTTTCTGCATCTGGCAGTGTACAGAAGTCTCTGGAGTGGTGAATTGGCTGCAGTTCTCAATGATGATAGCATCACCGGCCCCCACAGAAAGGCAATCCAAGCACCTCAGAACTTTTGCCTCATTGGGCACCCAGTGAGGGTTGTCTCTCCCTTTTCTTTTTTTTTTTTTGAGTTGGAGTCTCACTCTGTTGCCCAGACTGGAGTGCAGTGGCCGCTCCCGGCCACTGCAGTCTCGCCTTGCTGGGCTCTGGAGATCCTTCCACCTCAGCCCTCCAAGTAGCCAGAACTACAGGCGCGCGCTACCACGCCCAGCCAATTTTTTGATTTATTGTAGAGATGCTCGCCAAGTTGCCCAGGCGAGTCCCGAACCTGCGGGCTCAGGCAATCCACTCACCTCAGCCTCCCAAAGCACGGGATTACAGGCTGAGCCACCGAGCCCGGCTTGTCTCTCCCTTTTCTAATCCACCCTCTTGGGGAGCTGTGGCAGTCTTGCCCTAAATGTATTTTTCCCTCCTTTTCATGGGAGGCAAGTATGGCATGCCAAATGCATTTTTAATGGCCAACACCTACATTTAAACATATTTTCCATCTTTGCTGGGTCATTAAATCTTTAAACCCTTCAATATTTTAATGACTTTTATGGTCAAGTGATGTGTAGGTTGTTCAAGTTATTATTCTCTACACACTCTGTTGCCCATAAGATGCTCCAGCAAGAGCCCACAAAAGCGTCATTTACCACATGGCACTGTTCTGAATGGGTCCTTTCGTGGCAACCTGACTCCTGCACTGACAATGGTGACAGTGGAATACATCACAGCAGGCTTCAGGTCTAAGGACGGTGAACATGGTCCAGATTACCCCTGGAGATTCCTTCAGAAGTTGCTACATTGGCGACCATGACGCTATTTCTCGCTAAGTCCAATAGGACCAGCCCTCCCTCCGGTGTTGAAACAGAATATTGTCTGTTCAGTGGAGTCCAGGGGAACGGTTGGCCTGTGTCTAGGTGCTGTGCTAGTATTATACAAAGCCTTGCTAGTGCTCACGTAATGAGGAGGGAGGAACAAAGGGCTATTGGGAAGAGCAGATCCATAGCCCCTCATTGAGTGAAATATTGGGCAGAATTGCCTATACTATTGAAACATTTTCTCTCCCTCTCTCCCTCTCTCCCTCTCTCCCTCTCTCTCCCTCTCTCTCCCTCTCTTTCCTTCTCTCCCTCTCCATCTCCATCTTCCTCTTACCCTCCTCTCTCCTGCCTCTTTCTTTCAATTCAGTACAGTTTTGCTGAACACATTGCTATTTACAGCATGGCTAGATACAATACGACAGACAGAGCACTAGATTGGGGTCCAGGATACCTAGGTCTCAAAGTCAGTTCAACCACAAGCCTTTCAGAGATTGCTAAGGCAAGGGGGTTTAGGAGGCCATAGATTCTTAAAGCAGACAGCAGTTGTGACCTCTCCTGGGGTTCAGTTTCCTCACCTGTAATATGCATGTTTTTGAGTTGGATGATCCCAAGGCCCCTTTCTGCAGCCCCTGATATTTGGTGAGTTCTCACACCTAGGACAGCCTCAATAACCCGATGTCCTCCTAGAAAAGCATCCACCATGTCCCCTCTCCTCCTGGGAATGTCACAAGACAGAGTTTGATAATAGAATGAAAGATGAAAAATGGGTTATCTAAGGGAATGTCTTAGAGATACTGTTTGCTTCCTGTGTCTCTTCAGGGTTTAGCAAATCCTAATCTAGCACCTGGTAAAGACAAGACAGAGTGCTATGTCCTGGAAAAGTAAAGATATGTAATCTGTCTCTGACATCGTGGAACTCCCAATCTTAGTATAAGTTTGAGTGTTTCATCACAACTAAGAAAGCTGAGTGTTTTGGGGTGAAATCCATTGGGAACAACTGTGGAATATCAGGGCATCTTTTTGTTGTTATTTAATTTCAAGATCCACATCTCTTCAAGGCTGCGGTAATCCTTGATGCTATTCACCAAATAGGTCCAGTTTCCTCTCTAATGAGTAGATAGTAGGACTGTATTTTCTGGAGCTACTGAAATTTGGTGTGGTCATGTGGCTCACTTTGCTGTTGAAATGTGAATAGAAGTCGTAGGTTTCACTTTCAGGCAAAAGCCTTAAGAGCCATCACATGCTCCCCCCATGGTTCTTTTTCTATGCTATGGTAACCAGGAATACTCCAGAGGGTGGAGGCTTGCTAGCCCGAGTATCTGAAGAAGGGCAAAGTGGAGTAGAGACCTTAAAGATCCAGGATGGTAGTATAGGATGAGCAAGAAACAAACTTTTCTTGTGTCAAAAGCCATGGAGATTTAAAAAAAAAACTTTTGTTTTAAAAAAATGCAAACATATATTTTCACATATGTAGTATATCAGACCTGTTATACCCATTCCTCAGTTTCAAAAATTATCAATGATCAAGTATCAATTATCAGTACATAAGTCTCTATGATTTGGGGCTTGTTTGTTACTACAGCACATCCCAGACTAATGCTGCCTACAACAAGAGAAAAGTGTGGTACTTTATGGAAATACTAGATGAATGACAAGGAAGTAAAGAGGGTGGAAACAAAATTTATGAGATTTTTTTTTTTGAGTTGGGGGTCTCACTCTGTCACCCAGGCTGGAGTGCCGTGGCGTGATCACAGCTCACTGCAGCCTCAACCTCCTGGGCTCAGGTAATTCTTTTGCCTCAGTCTCCCTAGTAGCTGGGACTACAGGTGCATACCACCATGCCCGGCTAACTTTTGATTTGTTGTAGAGACGAAGTCTCACTATGTTGCCCAGGCTTGTTCTGAACTCCTGGGCTCAAGTGATCCTCCCACCTTGGCCTCCCAAAGTGCTGGGATTATAGATGTGAGCCACTACTGCACCTGGCCTTCTTTTGAAAAGTTAATCATTTATTTATTGAGTTCCTCAAAAAGAAATCCAGTCGGAATTTTTGAATGGCATTGTATTGGATTTATAGGTTAATTGTTAATATAATTAGCTCTTTATAAAGGCATCCAAAATAAGTTACCCTACTTCAGGTACCCAATCCAAAACATGGAATGTGCTCTATTTATTCAGATCATTTACGGTTTCTTTATTAGAATGCAAAGCATTTTAATAGGAACTTTATATGGTCTTAGTTAGCACGTAGATATTTCATAATTCTTGTTGCTATTGTGCATGGTATCCTTTTAGTAATATTTCCTTGCAGTTATTGTGGGTGGAGAGAGATGCTGTTGATTTTTGCAGGTTGAGTTTGTGTCTGGCAAACTTGCCTTATTATAATTTGCGTGAATCTTTGTTTTTTCTAAGTGGATCAACATTTTGTTTTTCCACTGCTGCAATAAGAAGCATCCCCACCCCCATTTAATCTCTGGTAGGTGGGGATGGGTGCATGGATGGATGTGGTAGGTGGGTTAGGGGATAGGTGACTCTCTAGAAGAAGTGGAAAATGTCTGGGTCTCTGTGAGACTAACATCTGGGTTCTCCATGACTTCAGACACTTGCTATTGGACCACTGACCACATGATGGAGAAAAGGTGGTTTAAAGTTCTCTGGTAACAGGGAGTGAGGGTGAAGAGTGAGGGGGAGAGGATGTAGAGAGAGAAGGAAGACAGAATAAGGAAAGGAATAGGGACTGAAGGGGACTTTGCCTGGGTGGAGGTCAGTCTAAGGCTTGGGAAGTTTTAGGGACGGTGGGTGGCACAAGGACGTCAGGTTCCAGAGAGTAGCTGGACCAGAAGACCCGTTGTCCAGAAGTAACATCAGAGAAGCCCAGAGGACTTTGGCCACCAAATATGAGGACAGGGAGGGAGGAGTTCCAGCACTGGGAGATAGACTTGGACACCTGACATTCCCCTCCCACCCTCTACTACGCTGACCAGTTCATAAAGACCCTTCCCCACGTCCCGGCCCTGCTGTGATACTGGCAGAAAGCCACCAGCCCAGGAACTTCTCAGGGTCTGAACTTTCTATATCCCCAGAGCTTCCAGAAGTGCCAGAGCTAAACCCATGAGGCACTCAGAGCTGAGGTCCCTGAGCCCATTGGTTCTGAAAAGAAGTTTGTTGAGGGAGAGCAAGCAATGTTGAGAATGTTCTAGCCGGACAGCTGTTTGCCTTGTTTAATGAGATGCCTACCTAAGTATTAGGTGGTTTTCTTTGGAGACTTCATGAAGAGATGGTGACATGGGGCTCCCCCCTGCTCTGCACAGCATTTTATGGGGCCTCAGGAGGCAGGATGTGGGGACCTTGGTTTAACAGCCCTGATTAGGGTCCCTGATTTCAGTCACTGGCTGTATGGCTATAAAATCAGGAAATGGGGAGGGTCTCGTATCCCCTTCCGGCCCCTGGATGGAACGATGAGGACACTAAATGCAGCTGTGCTTTGCTGACTTCTGCTCCCCTTCTCATCCCTTACTGCCTTTAAGAAATGCCCCGAGCCTACGGAATCTCTCCAGAGCATCTATTTTATAGAGACTGGGATAAGCAGAGGCATCCAGGCAGACCTGTTGGTACGAGGAAGCTGACAGATGCCCTCAGATCCCATTGGAGGATGGACAGACCCCTGGGGTCTCTGGGAAAGACCGGCCTGTCACTGCTTGTGATAACGCTCACAGGGGCCAGACTTTTCCTGGACATTTATAACAACAGCAACAAAAAAAGGCTATTTTGGAGCAAAGAAGCCAGAAAAAATGCTAAGGGGGCATGAGCAAGGATAAGCCTGCTCCAGTGATCCAATTCCCTGAGTTTGTCAAGCCAGGCCCAGGGCAGGCCCAGGGCGTCCCCCAGAGCCCATGGGTGAGGCCTGTGTTTATGGGCGTGCTCGTGTTTCCTGTGACAGCCTGTCTCCACATGCTGAGTGGTTTTGAAACAACGGCTTGCAGTGACTCAGCGTTATAAATAGGACATTTACAGTGAAAATTACAGGAAATTCCCAGAGTCTCCTGCCGGGGCTTATTTTAGGTGTGCAGCTTACACCAGTGAAACCCCAGCCATCTCTTCCAGCCTCCGCTCCCTGCAGCTCTCTTGGGTGTCTGATTTGAGGTGATCTTTTCTACTCTGTGACAGGAAGCTGCCCCAGGAGGTCTGAGAGGAGTAAGGAACGGAGGTGTCCCTCTCCAACCTTGTTCAGTCACTCCCGGGAAGAGCAACTCGCATGTGGCCTTCATGTCCCCTGTGCCACATGCTCACTGACTTTCACTTACTCCAGGAAGGAGGTACACTTATTATTACCATGTTGTGGAAGGGGAAACTGGAATCCAAACCCATGTCTGACTCACTCTGGATCTCAGATTAACCACAGGCTCAACTTCCCTGAGCACAGAATAAGATGGCAAGAGAGCTGGGTGCGGTGGCTCATGTCTGTAATCCCAGCTACTGGGGAGGCTGAGGCGGGAGGATTGCCTGAGCCCTGAAGGCTGAACCATGATTGTGCCACTGCGCTCCTGCCTAGGTGACAGAGTGAGACCCTGACTTTAAAAAGCCAGGTGAAGTGGCACATGCCTGAAATCCCAGCCCTTTGGGAGGTGGAGGCGAGAAGATTGCCTAAACTCAGGAGCTCGAGACCAGTCTGGGCAACATGGCGAGACCTCATCTCTACAATTAAAAAAAAAAAAAAATTAGCCAGCCTCTGGTCCCAGCTACTTGGAAGGATCACCTGAGTCCAGCAGATCAAGGCTGCGGTGGCTGTGAGTGTGCCACTGCACTCCAGCCTGGGTGACAGAGTGAGATTCCAACTTAAAAACAACAACAAAAAGACAATAGGATCCTAGTAAAGAAAGAGGAGCCCTCTGTTTTCTGGAGAGGACAGGAGAAGAGTGCCAGTACCCTGGGCCTTTGGTTATATTTTCCCCGGTGACACATTTCTTGGCAGGGCATCTTTTCTGGAAAACACACTTGAGTGACTCAGCGGCCCCTGCTGGGCCTGGTGCTGGAGCGGCGGAGAGAGCTGCCTTCGCTGGGTAGGAGGCTCTGCTACGGAGGAGCTGAGGTCACTGCGGGCTAAGGACCTAAACGCTGTTCAAATGTTCGCCCGACAACTCCCAGTGTACTTTGGATAAGCCTGGCTGAGTCATTGAATGCTGAGGCATTAAACAGAAATGTGGATGCAGGGCCCTGTCACAGTTCCTCCTTCTACTCCCTCGTAATTAGCCAGACTTGCTCTCGCCCAGGGGCCTGGTTACAAGGGAGGGCTCTGCCGCCAGCCTGCTGGACATGGTGGCATCTTCCGTATTCTGACACACCCATGTTGTCACCAGGCAGCTGGCACTGCCTGTGCTTTTCCAAGCTACAGAATTGTATTCCCAAGAACGTGTGCGATTCCTCCCCCTAGATGCCCCCGAAGCTCCTTCGCTCATCAAGTTCAACGCAGAACACCCAGAGTGGCATGTCCCGTGTTCTCTCTACGTTCACGGCCCTTTAGGTTCTACAGGTCACAAGTTAGAAACAGCTGAATCAACCTGTGACCTGCGGCTCTCTGCTCTCCCCCTCCCGTGTGTAACTCTGCTCTCCCCCTCCCGTGTGTAATGGATGCTTCCTCCTAGGATCTCTGCCTTCATGCAGCCTCCCAGGCCTCTCCTCAGAGCCCGGAGCACATGGCCCATGCTGTGTCATGACCACACCCCTCCCCTTCCCACCTTTTCTGACCCAGTGCACAGTGGGCACATGACAGAAACTGACCTAACAGGAGCCCCACCCCAGGACTTTGCAAGCTGCACCGGGGAGGCAGACGCCTCTTGTCTCTCTAGACACTGGCAGGAAGGCTGGGAGTCCAGAGAGGCCTGTGGCCACGTGTCCTGCCGCCTGGTGGAGCCTATTTCCAGCAGGAGAGGAGGAGGCCAAGCTGCAGGGAGAAGCTGTGATGAGTGACAGAATTCCCGAGGGGACAGAATTCCCAGGGCAGCCATCCCCAAACCAGCAGCATCCTCCCTCCCATCCGTCCTCCACAGGCCTCCAGGATTCCTTTCCATTTTCCCTGACTTTTTGTTTAAAAAAGGTCCAACCACAGAGAAGTTGACAGAAGAACCCAATGAATTCCTGCAGACCCACCACCTGCATCCACCAGTCATTGGCACTTAGCAACATTTGAGTTCTCTTTTCTCCATATATTCATGTACACATTGTTTTTTGAGCCATCTGAAAATATGTTGCTGACATCCTGACACTTCTCCCCTAGATATTTCAGTGTGCATTGCCTAAGAACATGAATCTTTCCCTATATAATCACAACCCCACGATCACATTGCAGAACTTAACAATCTAATATATTTCCATATTCCATTTTGCCAAGGGAAATTTGAATATGGATATAAGATATTTTTATAGTTGTTTTTCCTTTCTCAATTCAAGAGCCAATCATGGGTGACAAATTATATTTAGTTGTCATATCTGTTTAGTCCCCTCTAACCTAGAATAGTTCCCCTGTCCTTTTTTGTATTTCATTTCTGTAGCATACCCCTTAATTTGGATTTATTTTTCATGATTACACTCATCAAGACATACAATGTCAGTTTGTCCCATTATTGGTGGTGTTAAGTTTGATCACTTTGTTAAGGTGGTATTGCCAGATTTCCCCATTGTAAAGGTACGGTTTTCCCTTGATATCTGAGAATAATTATATATAATATTTATTTATATTTATACATTTAAAAAATTTTAAGTAATAGAGACAAAGTCTCACTATGTTGCCCAGGTTGGCCTTGAACTTCTGGCCTCAAGCAAACCTCCTGGCTCAACCTCCCATAGTGCTGAGATTACAGGCATGAGCCACCACATCCAGCCTATAAATATACGTTCTTATGCTGGTTTCCTTGACCACAGTTTCCACCGGTCGATGCAAAGAGGGCCAAGGGACACCAGTACACACAGTGGGTTGTGTCCCAGGGGAGGAATGCTGAGCTTAGAGAGGTAGCATCTTTTATGATGGACAATACATCTCTTTACCTCTTCTGCAGAAGAAGACATTTTCCTTTCTTCTCCCTCCCTCCGTCCCTCCTTTCTTTCTTTCTTTCTTTCTTTCTTTCTTTCTTTCTTTCTTTCTTGTCAGGGTCTCACTGTCATTCAGGCTAGAAAGCAGCGGTGCAATATCAACTCACTGCAGCCTCGATCTCCTGGGTTTGTTTTTTCTTTCTTTTTCTTTCTTCTTTCCTTCCTCCTTCCCCCCACCCTCCTTAAAGTCAAGGTCTCACTCTGTCACTCAGGTTGGAGAGCAGTGGTGCAATCTCAGCTCACTGCAGCCTCCATTTCCTGGGTTCAGGTGATTCTTCCACCTCAGCCTCCCGAGTATCTGTAACTACAGGTGCACCCCACCATGACCAGCTAATTTTAAAACTTTTTTGTAGAGACAAGGTCTCACTATGTTGCCTAGGCTGGTCTAGAACTCCTGGCAAGCAGTCCTCCTGCGTCAGCCTCCCAAAGAGCTGGGATTCCAGGCATGAGACACTGTGTCCAGCCAGGAGACATTATCTTTCTTATACTGGGCGCTAAGCAGGTCTGCACTTTGCTCCAGAAGGAGACACCATTTCTGTCTTCCAAGAATATTTACTATTCCATTTTCCTTGGAAAGATCGTCCAGAACAGAGACGATGAATGCCTCTGCTCGTATAACATCCCCAAATGGGAGAGATCCATGGAGTACTGTCTCCCAGCAGCTCCTGGAAAGTCCTCTGTCTACAGCACAATCCATCGTGTTATTCCCCTCTTGTGGCCAGTGGTCCCCCCAAGCCCCAGTCTCTCCATCTTCAGTAGTGGATGCCCCCACCGTCTCCACCCCTAGCTGTGTACATGGCTTCCCAGAATCTAGCCTGCATTTCCCATCTTTTGCAGTGAGGTGTGACTGTGTGACTCAGTTCTGATCAAGAGGCCTTAAGTATAAGTAGTGTGTGCGGCTTCTGGAAAGCGCCCTGGAAGGATGGGGGACATGTCTTTCTCCTTTTTCCTTCTTCCTGAACGTGAGAAATAGCAACCTCCTTCCTCCATGGCACCTCCTAAAACTCTCTCTGCCTTATTTCTCTCCAGAGCACAGGACATTATTTGACACTATTTATTGTGATTATTTTGCCTTAATTTTTTAAATTTATTTTTTGTAGAGACGAGGTCTCACTATGTTGCTCAGGCTGGTCTTGAACTCCTGGGCTCAAGCTATCCTCCTGCCTTAGCCTCCCAAAGTGCTGGGATTACAGGCATGAGCCACTGCACCTGGCCTTATTGTGTTTATTTTGCATATTCTTATTTCTTCCGACTAGAATGTAAACTCTAGGAACAGTGCTGGTTCAACACAGCACATCTGTATCAAATGTTAAAATGTAGGCACGATTCTGCGTGTCTGTTGATGATGATGTCACTTTCCAAGTCCCTGTGTGTTCCCCATGGCTCCTGTAGGTACTCCACTGTCTTAGTCAACTCAAGCTGCTGGAACAAAATGCCATAGACTGGGTGGCTTACACAAGAGAAATGTATTTTCTCACAGTCCTGGAGGCTGGAAGTCTAAGCTCAGTGTGCTGGCCAATTCAGTTCCTGGTAAAGGTTCTCTTCCTGGCTTGAAGGCAGCTGCTTTCTTGCTGAGTCCTCACGCAGTAGGAGGAAAGGAAGCATGCTGCTGTCCCTTCTTATAAGGGCCATAATCCCATCAGACCCAGTCCTCACCCTCTTGACCTCATGTAACCCTAATCACCTCTCAAAGCACCATCTCCAAATACCATCACACTGGGGGTTAGGGCTTCAGCATATGAACTTTGGGGGATACAAATACTCAGTCCATCACACCCGACTAAACAGACCTTGACTCACACAGTATGCTCCCAGGACCCCGCCCCTGCATTAGAGCCCATGATGCCCCAATTAATGGTGCCTGTGCCATACCCCTGAGGTGCTCAGCAAATACTTCTTGTATGAACACATGATAGATTCCGGGATGGCTCTGAGCCTTTCTCTTGTCCATCTGGAACTCAAGAGTTACTGGAGTCAGGTTTTCAACAGGTGAAAATCAGAAAAATACCAAGCAGAATTCTCTGCTGTTTTCAAACAAAGGACTTCTTTCCTCTAGTCCTTCTTGCTTCTGTCACATCCCACCCAGGGGACGAGAAAGTGACTCAGCAGAAAAATAGAAGGGGATTCTTTCTTTTCTTTAATTTTTAATTTTAGAGTCGGGATCCATGTGAAGAAGATTTGTTACCTAGGTATATTGCATGAAGGTTGGGGCCTCTGATGAGCTCCCCCCAACCCCCTTGGTGAGCTTGGAACCCGAAGGGTAGTTTGGCACCCCATATTTGTTCTTCTCCCTCCCCCTCTGGCAGGGTCCAGTGCCCGAAGTTTCCATCCTTGTGCCTGTGTGTGTGTCCAGTGCTTAGTAACCCACTTATGAGTAAAAGCATGCAATATTGAGTTTGGAGGGATCTTGTTTCCCCCCCCCCTTGAGACAGCTAATTGCCAGGATCTTCCTACATTACCACGGGACCAGAAAGGTCAGGAGAAGCAACGTAGCCATGGTGTGAATGGCAGGAAGGGAACACGGGTTCCATCAGTCAGCTCAGAGCCGCATTCATCTGGCCCACCTCGCCTTTCAGGAGTTCTGTTCTGTACAAGGAATTGGAGTGGTTTAAAAGCACGTATCTATGACATTTAAACATGTGCAAGTCCTGTGAACCAAGTGATGCCACATTTTGGGAGCTACCTTTGAGAAATACTGTCACTCATGCCTCCAATAGCAAAAGACGCTTAAGTCACCGAGCTGTCGAACAGTAGGGAGACAGCTCGAGGGTGTTATTGTTACAGCACACCATGGATACCCACTAAATAAGTAAAAATATTGAATTGATCTACACAGACCAATGAGGAAAGAGACCTTGGCAGATTTGTTAAGAGGAGAATAACAAGTTGAAAATAATCTTTCAGAATTTGTATATAAACTCCCTCCAATACTGTGTGTTTCCTTAAAAACTTCCTTAAGGCCAGGCGTGATGGCTCAAGCCTATAATTCCAGCCCTTGTGGGAGCCCGAGGCTAGAGGATTGCATGAGCTCAGGAGTTTGATACCAGCCTGGGCAACTTGGCGAGCCCTTGTCTTTACAATAAATCAAAAATGAGCCGGATGTGGTAGCATGCGCCTGTAGTTCCGGCTGCTTGGAAGGCTGAGGCGGAAGGATCGCTGGAGCCCAGCAGGTCGAGGCTGCAGTGGCACTCCAGCCTGGGCAACAGAGTGAGACTCCAACACAAACCCACCCCCCCCACCGCCCAAACAAAAACTTTCTTAAAATGCTATCATTTTAAGTATGCAGGACAGTTTGGAGGAAAAAATAATGAACAATTATGAATCTACCTCTCGGTTTTATGGTGGTGTTTTTTTTTTTTTTCCATGTTTGCTTTACATAGGAACCACCTTCACCATACAGCATCTGAAACAAATGTATTGATTCATTCATATTTTGTTGAGCATATTTGACTTGCCGAACATGGTACTGAAGATTGTGCTGAGTGATGTAGATATAACTGTGAACAAGACAGACAAGCAGCCTGCCCTCTCGGACCGCAACATTTTGGGGCAGACAGAAAACAAGCAATACAACAACTTCATTGTTACAACTCGTGATAAATGATATGAAGAAAATGGGCCGAGCCTATAGGCTTATGCCTGTAATTCCAGCACTGTGTGGGAGAGTTGGAGCCGGGAGGATCGCTGAGCCCAAGAGTTCGAGACCAGCCTAAGTAGCATAAGGAGACCTTGTCTCTACAAAAAAATTAAAAATTAGCTGGGCATGGTGACGTGTGCTTGTAGTCCCAGCTACTCAGGAGGCTGAGGAGGAAGGAGTGCCTGAGCCCAGGAAGTCAAAGCTGCAGTGAGCCCTGATTGTGCCACTGCACTCCAGCCTGGGTGATAAAGTGAGACCCTGGCTCAAATAAAAAAAAAAAGATATGAAGGTTTGGCCTACTTTGGACAGGAGGAGCAAGGCAGGATGAGCTGAGGAGGTGGTTGGGAACAGGGCCCTGAAGGACAAGAAAGATTCACCCATGGAAAGAGCAGTCTGGGCAGAAGCTGAGGGCATCAGATCCAGCGCTGGCCATGACATGTGCTAAGCCTGGCGCGCATGAATTTGAAGATACTGGCCATGGGTGGGAAAGTCATTCTCCCCTTGAAGACCACTGGAAAGTTAAGGAAAGCTAAGCTCCTCTTCAGCCCACAGCGGATGGAACCCCCCCCCCCCCCATCACTGCAATTTCTGTCTAGGGACATGCTTGGTACTTGGATGGAGACTGGGTGTGTGCCGTGGGGCTGCCACCACAGGCCAATATGACTGACGCTCTCTTTTGTCATTCCAGCCAAGTTGTACCTCACCCACCCAATTTCCCCAGACACTAGCCCAGAGGACTCCTCTTGTCATCTTGCAGGACGATTTGTCTGAGGAAGCCAGCAAAGGCTGAGGGTGCTTGTCCCTCCTTCCCACACCATGCCTGCTTGACAGGATGGCCCTGTCTCTCTCTCTCTCTCTCTTTTTTTTTTTGAGTTTAAATGCATTTTATTTTTAGACAACCCACAGGACATGTTTTTCCTAAAAACAATGCCTCCACTCCAAATAAATCACAGTCAAAATGTATGAAGCTCAGGATGACCTCAGTCCCATTTTTCTTAAATCCTGGTACTGTGTGGGTGAAGAGAAGCATGATGACAGGTGATGGCTCCCAAGTAACTGCCAAACTTGTTAACATTCTTCTGTCTCTAGACCATCCTTAAAGAAAATCATATATGGGGTCACACCATTCTCACGGTAGTCCAGTAGAGCAACTATGCCATCCGGATTCATGTTATCACCAATAAATAACTGGTCTTTCTTTGTTGTTGTAGTTGTTTTGTTTTTTTGAGCCAGAGTCTCACTCTGTCACCCAGGTTAGAGTGCAGTGGCATGCTCACGGCCACCATAGCCTCAGGCGATCCTTCTTCCTCAGTCTTCCCAGTAGCTGGAACTACCGGTGTGTGCCACCATGCCCAGCTAGTTTCTGGATTTATTGTAGAGATGAGGTCTCGCCAAGTTGCTCAGGCTGGTCTCGAACCTGTGGACTCAGGCAATCCTCTCTCCTCGGCCTCCCAAAGTGCTGGGATTACAGGTGTGAGCCACTGTGCCTGGTCTTGGTCATTTTTGATATTAGCAAGAATGTGCTTGATTTGTTCTGCAGCCCCGTCATAAAGGATTTTACTCATTCCAGCCTCTGTTCTTCAAGTATGCCTTTGATTGACTTCATGTAATCCTTGATGTACTTCTTGTAGGCTTCTTTTGTGAAGCTGGTTTCCTGCAGGTGATGGTGCACAACAATAACACCAGTGACAACTGCTTTGGGCACCTTCGCCCTCGGGGCCCTCAAGTCATCAGTTACCCTTTGTCCTACAGACCATCTTCCCCTCCACCTCCAGGCACAGCCTGGTTGCGACCTCCAGGATCTTGTGGAGAGCATCTCAGCGTGCTTGATGAGTTCCTGGTAGATAATCATGATGGCAGCATAAGGGAGACAGTGGCGCTAACCTAGCAGGAGCCAGAGTGAGGAGTGAGTGTAGTACAACTTAAAACCCACAGGAAAGAATGGTACAAGGGTGAGTCCACGGGGCAGAGTGAAGACCCAGGGATGAGCGGGAGAGAACAAGTGGTGATGCCTGTGACATCAACCTGATCCCTGGTTATCTCGACTGCAAAGTGTGTCCCTCCTGCTTGCCCAAATAGCTTCCCCTTCTCAGCTCTGAGTCTGTGGCTCTTTTTTTTTTTTTTTTGGAGTTGGAGTCTCACTCTGTTGTCCAGGCTGGAGTGCAATGGCTCACTCACGGCCACCCCAGCGGCAACCTGCTGGGCCGGTGATCCTTCCACCTCAGCTTTTCAATTGACCAGAACTACAGGTGCACGCTACCATGCCTGACTAATTTTTGATTTATTGTAGAGACGAAGTCTCCCCAAGTTGCCTGGGCTGGTCTCGAACCCGCGGGCTCAGGCAATCCACTGTCTCTGCCTCCCAAAGTGCTGGGATTACAGGCTGAGTCACCTGTGGCTCTTCTAAGCGGAGGGCTATGGCTGAGTTCCCATGCTCACTCACATACCAGTTACAAAGAAGCCTCAAGGTCTCCCCTTGTAAACCATTGGACGCAAATGAAATTTCCAAGGGTAGAGGCACAGAGAAGTGGGGGGTCAGGAGACGGGAGGCTTGAGGTGGAGAGAGAGGGAGAGGTTTAGGGGGCTAGGGGCTTGGTGAGTGCTGACTGCCAGCTCTCCTGGCTTCCAGCAACAGACAAGTGACCACGAAGAAGTTCCAAATCCAGGAGGGCCTTCCTGCAGGCTTGGTGCACAGGCAGAGTGGGAGAAAGTGCCGTGCTGGTTTGACCCAACTTTCAGCCCCTCTTTAATCTCCACTAAAAAGAGTCATTTTTAACACTCTCTGGTGGCACTGGAGTGCTAGAAGAGTAGAGGGAAAAAATTAAAAGTAATGTCTTAAACCTATTGATTTAGGACCTGTAGAAGAAAGAGACTTCTGCCTTGATTTCCAGTTAATCAGGCCAAAGAATACTCCTGCCTCCAATTAGCGGAGCTGTTCTCATTGTTCTCTGGTGTTTATGAAGAGGGGAGGGGAGGGAAGGGGAGGGCAGGGAACAGGAGGATCAGGACGCTGTCTGGCTCTGGGCTGTGCAAGCAGCTCTCAGAATGATCACTTAACTGAGGAAAAACAGCAGCACGGTGAGATCCAGCTTTTCTCACAGTGCCTGCAGGAAGTGAGTAAGTGTGCCAAGAAAAAGTAAGTTTGGGAAACACTGCATTAAAATAAGGAAAATAGGTTTCTTTACATTAGAGCCTCAATACATATTTGAGTCAGGGTCTCATTCTGTTGCCCAGGCTGGAGTACAGTGGCACAAGCACAGCTCACCGCAGACTTGACCTCCTGGACTCAGGTAGTCCTCTCCCCTCAGCCTCCTGAGTAGCTGGGACTACAGGTATGCACCACCACACCCGGCTAACTTTTTGATTTCTTGTGGAGGGGGAGTCTCACTAGGTTGCCTAAGCTGTTCTCGAACTCCTGGGCTCAAGCAATCCTCCCACCTCAACCTCCCAAAATTTCTAGGATTACAAGCATGAGTCACTGCACCTGGCCAGCCTCAAATATATGGATGTGCAATGTGACTCTTCAAGCAGGGCGTGGAAGACCTGTTGGGTTCCTACTCAACATTCTCTGCTGCAATTCTTCCTAAGATAACCCAGATTTTGTTGGTTATAGCACCTGTGTGCTTTGTGGGCCCCTGCCTGGTCCCAGGGAGGAACGTTGATAGGGCTAAGTCATTTGCTGCGATGGCGACTGCTTTAGGTCTGGGCGTGTGATGCAGCCTTGCATGTGAGGGGTGTAAAGACAATCAGACTTGCAACTTCCAGGAGGGTCTTCTTAGCTCTCAAAAATGACACAAGATGAGTACTTGACTCTGCCTGTGGACATCATCATGTGAAGACAGGTGCTTGGAGCTGCTGCAGCCATATTGGAATCATGAAGGAAAAGCCAAGGAAGTCTCAAGTCTTGGTCCTTGATGATGTCAAGCCTTTGCATTAAGGGCCCCTGGAGTGGCCCTTTGGGTTTGTTGCTTCGTTGTTTAGGCCATGGGTATCCTGTGATTTTCAACCCATAGCATCTTGCAATCAAGGGGGGCCCAATATGCAGACAGTCCCCAATTCATCCAACCACAGAAAATCCCTCCAGACCAGGGCTCTACTGAGAATGCTGTGGGCCGAGCTGACAGAGTGAGGGGCGTGGAGCTGGGAGGCAGATGCTCCAGGGTCCACTTTAGGCTCTAAAACTCACATGTGCTCCTGGGTCTTATTTTCAACTCTTGAAAACGTAAGTCAAGGGCCTAATACTCCTCATGGTGCACAGTAAGCGTGTCACATATCAATCGTTGTTATTAATAAAATGGGGGAGGGGAGGAGTAGACCAATTTCAAAATCTAATTTATGCCTGAGAGCTCTTTCTAACGATTCCAAAAATAACATCTGCATCCCCTGACCCCACACCCATTTATAGAACTCTCTCGCCTTCACTCAGCAGGGAAAAGAGAAAATAGAGATAACGTAAGCGTCCTCGGCGAGCGTGCTACCTCTGGGGCCTCACTCTTCTGCTAAAGCAAGCCAGGGTTCCACTGGGGCCAGTCCCTGTCTGGCCAGAGTCTCTCTGTGCCTGCTGCAGGCTCTAGAACCCTCCTCAAGGAGAACTTCCACGTGTACCAGATGCCCAGCCTGCCCCCAAACAGCAATCTCCAGTCTAGATGTTCGTGTGGATGCCAAGGGGATTGAGTTCTCCTCGTCCAGGGCTCTGGCTGAGACTCAGAGCAGCAGCCGGCAGACAGCTGACCTGGGCTTTGCTCTCCTCTCTCTCTCTCTGTTTTGTCCATTGAGGCATTTTATTTGTAAGTATGTAGTATTATCCCAGGATTTTCCCTCCTGTGTGTTTTTGTCTTGCTTCTTAGTGGTCCATGGTGCCAGCAGTGATCATCAGTGCGATGAGACCAAACTGAAGAATGTGGGGTGTGTTGGGTCTGGAAAGGGGCTCAGGAACCTGCATTCGTAAGAAGCTCTCAAGGCGACTCACATCTAAACTACAGTTGGATAACCTGTGGTGGGCAGTTAAAGGGTTTCTGACAGGAGGGACAAGGTTAGATTTGCATTTCCAATAGACTCCCAGGACACCAGAGGACGATGAGGCCAGGAGCACGGAGGCTGGTGAAGGGTTGCGGCAGTTGTGTAGGCCAGAGAAGCTGAGACTTGGACCTGGATCCTGGCAATGGGAATGAAGAGGAGGATGAACTCAAGAAATCGTTTTCTTTTCTTTTTCTTAAGAGATGGGGGTCTCACTCTGTCTCCCAGACTGGAGTGTAGAGTCGTAGTCATACCTCACTGCAGCCTTGAACTCCTGGGCTCAAGATCTTCTCACCTCAGCCTCCCAAGTAGCTGGGATTACAGGCCCACCACCATACCTTCTAATTTATTTTTAAATTTTTTTTGTAGAAACAAGGGTCTTGCTTTGTTGCCCAGGTTGGTCTTGAATCCTGGCCTCAAGCCATCCTCCCACCTTGGCCTCCTGAAGTGTTGGGAATACAGATATAAGCTGCTGCTCCCAGCCGAGAAATCTTTGTCAGCGATTCATGTTACCAGCAGACTGCCAGAAATGGGTATATGGAGGCAAGAAAAATGATGAGTTCAATTTTAGACTTGCCAAGTCTGGGTAAAGAAGTCCATCAGGCAATCAGATAAGAGAGTCTGCAGTTCAAGGGCAAAGTAGCATAGATAGACTACCAGGTCTCAGAATAGATTTTAGAGTCAGCCACTTGTAGTGTATTTACTCTTGTTTATGTATTTTTTTCGAGTCAGAGTCTCACTCTCTCACCCAGGCTGGAGGGCAGTGGCACTGTCACAGCTCACCCCAGCCTTGACCTTCTGGGCTCAGATGATCCTCAACTATGTTTCCCAGGCTGGTCTTGAACTCATGACCTCAAGCGATCCTCCTGCCTTGGCGTCCCAAAGTGCTGGGATTATAGGCATGAGCCACGTGCCTGGCCATGTATTTACCTTTAAGCAACATGATGGACTTCATGTTGCCAGCAATAGGTTTTTCAGATCTTTGCAGAGACTATGTCTGGGGCAGTTAGCAATCTGGGCGCTGATTCTCCCAAGAGTCGATACTATTATGAGCAGTGATGCTGATTACTGCGTGTGGAGAGACCAGACCCTTCCTGGGGAATACTGAGCCCTGAGGAACTTATAGAAGTTCTCCCACATGGAGACATGTGGGCCTTCTAAGCGATGAATCCAGCCTCCTAGGATCAGCCTGGAAGAGTGGAGGTCCTCGTGAAAGGGATCTATCAAATCCAACTTTGTGCTGTGTTTGGGCCTCTTAACACATACTTGCAGACTCCAAGGGCAAACCATGCCAAATAAGAGAGCGTCTGCTTCTAGAGCCCTGTGCTGGTTTCTAGGGATGGTCTCTGCCCTTAAGAAACCCACAGTCAGTTGGAAGAGACAGATAAGGATTGGACATCTATGCTGCTGTGTGTTGAGTACACAGAAATATAAATAAAACTGTACTTCAGGGAAGGCTTAGCAGAAGGGATGATGCCAATTAGGTTTTGAATGAGGAATAGAAATTGGGTAAATGAAGTCATGGAGGTGAGGGAGAAGAAAGATTCTAGGCAGAAGAAATAGCGCACGCCAGGCACAGGGTCATGAACAAGGATGTGGTCAGGGAACAGTGACTAGTTAGACATGGCTGAGCAAAGGCTTGTGTGGGGCAGGAATGGAAAACCAACCTAAGCAGGAGGGGCAGAGTCTCCATGAAGGGTCTCATTGTATGCAAAGCCATGGCATTTAAAATCATCTTCAAAACCTTAAGGAGGGCACTGGCTCTGACAGCAGGGCGTGGGTGAGGACCAGGCAGGAGGTTTTTGCAGTGATCACCCAGGCATGGAGGGAAACTGAACCGAGACACAACAGGCTCAGTCCTCAGCACTTTCTGCTGGTCCAGCTCCCAAACTTATCTCCACAGGCAGCAGCCAGAACAGCCCACTGTCTCCTCAGTCATTGGCTCTCACAGAAAACCCCTAATTGGTTTTACTACTTCCATGCTTGTACTTCACGACCTGTTCTCTGGAGCGACCTTTCACTAAAGGAAGTCACATTATGTCCCTTCTCTGCTTAAAACCCTTCAATGGCTTCTTCTTCTTTTTTTTTTTTTTTTTTGAGTCAGAGTCTCTGTCTCCAAGGTTGGAATACGGTGGCACAATCATGGCTGATCACGGCCCATCACAGCCTCTACCGCCTGAGCTCAGGTGATCCTCCCATCTCAGCCTCCCAAGTAGCTGGGACTATAGGTGCATGCCATCACATCTGGTTAATTTTTTTTTTTTTTTTTTGGTAGAGACAAGGTCTCACTATGTTGCATAGGCTGGTCTCAAGCTCCTGGGCTCAAGCAATCCTTCCACCTCAGCCTCCCAAAGTGCTGGGATTACAGGCATGAGCCACCGGGGCCTGACCCCTTCAATGGCTGTCCACGAACTGTTTTGGGAATAAAACCCAGCTTCCTTATCGTGATTCACGATCTGGCCCGTCCTGCTTGTCCGACCTATTTTTCAACCCACACGCTGTGTCCTTTGCATCCCTAACTCACGGTCTTTCTTTTTATTCCCCAGACACAACTTGAGCCCAGCTCAGTCCTACGTCAGAGTGTTTGAGCTAGTTCTTCCTCCCGTCTGGACCTTTACATAGCTGGCAATTTCTTGCCTTTCAAGTTGTAATTTAAATATCACTTCCTCAGAGAGACTTTCCATGACAACCCCTCAATCCACAGAAACTCCTCTGTCACTCTCTATCAAATCACCCGTTTCAATTCTCTGAGCAGCTCTTATTACTGTCTGGCATTTTCCTGTTTGTCTGTATATTCATCGTCTCCCTCCTCTGTGGTAAACAGCTTCCAAAATGGCCGCCGTCAAGCCCTTCTCCCATTGTACATACATGCCGTCCACTGATCAGAAGGGAAGGTTTTATTCCTCCTTCCACTGAATCTGAACTGGCCTTAGGACTTATGACTTGCTTGTACTGATGGAATGAGGCAGAAAGGTTGCTGTATTGGTTCTTGGCCCAACTTTTTTTTTTTTTTAATTGAAATCTCACTCTGTCACCCAGACTGGAGTGTAGTGGCATACTCACGGCTGCTCCAGCATCGACCCACTAGGCTCAGGCGATGCTTCTGCTTCAGCCTTCCAAGTAGCTGGAACTATAGGATACCACACCTGGCTAATTTTTTGATTTATTGTAGAGAGAGTTCTTGCCAAGTTGCCCGGGCTGGTCTTGAATCCACGGCCTCAGGCAATCCACTTACCTCGGCCTCCCAAAGTGCTGGGATTACAGGCTGAGCCACCAAGCCCAGCCATGGGCCTAACTTTTAAAAGGCTTGTCAGTTTCTGCTTTTACTCTTGGAAGCCAACTACCATGTGATGAGTCTGCCTACTTTGAGACCACTGTGCTGTGAGGAAGCCCAAGCTCTCCACACAGAGACAGAGAGGCCATGTGGAAGAGCACTTAAGGGAAAGACATGTGAATGATGCCCTCTTGGGCTTTTCAGCCCAGCCCAACTGAATGTAGCTGAGCGAATGACGCCAGATGATGCCAAAGACATTCAGTTCAGCAGGAGAACTGAACCTAGCGCTGACCCAATTCCTGGCTAGAGAATTGTGGGACGCTATAAATCCTTGTTGTCTGAAGTCACTATGTTTTAGATTAGTTTGTTATGCAGCAGTAGGTAACTGAAACATCCTCCCACCAGAATAAAGCTTCCTGGGCTTCACCTGACCGTCACTGGCACGTATGAGGACTCAGTGGATGTTAGATGAACGTGTGAATTCAAGGAAATGGAATTGTTCATTGACCAGAAGTCTTGATAAAGCAAAAATATCGATGTTTGACAGTATGAATGCTGGAAACTAAGGAACTGAAGTTAGAACATGGGCTATTAGCATTTGTTTATTTTCAGCAAGTTTAAGCATGTTGGAGTTTAAGATTTCATTCTAAGTTTTGAGACTGTACAAGATATAGACAAGGCTGAAGCAAAGAAGAGACAAAGGTCACTAAATTGAGGAGGTGAACAAATTGGAGGCTAGAATATAGGCTGAGACACACACAGGGAAATGCGGCTTTTCCAGGATGACAGCGGGACTGGGAGGTTCTGCTTGAGGACCTGTAGGAGACCCGTGGGGGCAGGCAGTACCCTTGGAGAGATGCAATTTCAATGAAGGCAGACCAAATTCAGAGAAGTCTGCGGGCATAGGATGACATTTCGCAATTGACCAGGGGTCTTGAGAGCAACAGAGGGCAGCTGAGGGCGACCCAAAGAAACAGTTATCAGGAAAGGCTGTGGAGGGGGATGTGCAGGGGATAGGGGCGCCTCAGCCATGCTGGGCCAAGAGTCCAGCAGAGAACCGCGGAGGCTTCACTCCGGGCAGGAGTAGAGGATGGCGTGGATGAGGTCACCAGGGAGATTAACTGGCCTCAAGATTTTGTCTGGCCTGGAAGTATAAAAATTTGATTTTCCTGCCAACACATGCTGGAGACAGATAATATTTTCAGTTGGCAGTAGAATCAGCAATCCGAGAGCCTTGCTCAGGCTTCCACATGAAACTCTGTTGAAAGGATGTGGGTGGGACTATGGGTGGGTCCAAGCCTGTCAACACCCTGCTGGCCATGGGACAGCGACTCTGAGGAGGGAGGAACCAGCGGCCTGAGTCCTGGGGGGCGAGAGAGGGGATCCCGGGGGCAAGACCCCGGCTCACCTGGAGAACGGTACTCTGCAAACCTTGGCGTGACATGAAGGGTTGGCATGGCTGACCAGAATTAACTACATAGGAGGGGTACCCTAGCAGCCTAGAGATATACTGACCCGAGTTGCAGCTTTTCAAACACTATAAAATAATTAACCTTATTATTATTTCCTATTATAAAAATAAAACATGCTTAGAATAAAAATTTTGTTTTCAAATCTCCAAAGCAAAAGGGCCTCCCACTCCTGTCTCACATACTTAACATACTATTCAATTCTCATTTTAGTAACCCAAGTCAAATGGAACCAAGCAGAGGATGGAAATAGAACTACACAATGGATTCCTTCAAGCCCTGGTGGTCTGCTATTCAAACAGAAAGGTGTTTATTAAGCTCCAATCCCACAGTCAGGTCACCCTTGATTACAAGTGACTGAAACCCAACATAAACTGGCTTAGGCCAACTAGGAAATGTATTGGTTCATACTGCAAGAAAAGAAAAGATGGAAGGAAGGAACGGAGGAAGGGAGGAAGCGAAGGAGCGAGAGGAAGAGGGAGAGAGGGAAGAAGAAGGAAAAAAAAGCACAGCAATCAGATGCTTAAATGATGCTGGCAAAAATATCGGCCCATTGCCCCATCATCTCACCTCTGCTTTTCTTTATCTTTTCTTTCTCAGGCAGGTTTCCCCAGACGGTGACCCCCGGGGCCTTCAGGATTGCAAAAAGTCACCTCTTTTCTGCAGCACATTTCTGAGGGATGGTTCTCATTGGTTGTGCTTGGGTCACACACCCATCCTTGAGCCAATCATGACCGGGAGGATGCCACGCTCTCATGGGCCAGACCAGAGTCTGTGCCCGCTGAGATAGTGGTATCAGTCCCATCCAAGCCACACAGATAAAGAGGCAGGTCCCCAAATAAAACTGCACAGTTTCCAAAAGAGGGGCATGGCATACAGGGCTGATATAAACAACAGGTGGCTGCTGCACAGGGCCAGCTTCACAGATGGGAGACCTCTACAGCCACATGGGGCCTGGTGCTTGAGAGGGTCCCGGATGTGGTTGGATGCCCTACTCTTTCAAAATTCTTAATAATTTAAGCTGGGAAGGTTTCAAGAAACCCAAAACACAGTCCCCTCAGACAAAAAAACACAGCACACATTTGGAAAAAGCAAATTCTGGACATGAAATGAAAAAGCTGGTTGCAACCCGTAAGGAAACAAGAGAAAGTTCATTCATTCACTCATTTACTTGCTGACTTAAGGTTTTATTAAGATGGGGCGTGGGCCTATCGCCAGGGAGCAGGGAGAGAGAAGTAAATGGCTGTCACAGTCCTCAAGGAGCTCCTACTGTGTTGCAGCAAGAGAAGTATGTACACAAACACAACACAGCAGAGTAAGGATTAAATAAAAATAAACACCAAAAGCTTTGGTGAGTGCAGTTTTCTGCCGAGTATGGTGGCTCACGCCTGTAATCCCAACACCTGGGGAGGCCAAGGTGAGAGGGCTGCTTGAGCCCAGGAGTTTGAGACTAGCTTATCAACAAAAGACCTCCTCTCAACAAAAAAATCAAAAGTCAAAAAAGTTAAGCCAGGTGCGGTGGCTCATGCCTGTGATCTCAGCACTTTGGGAGACGGAGGAGAGAACTCATGAGCCCACGAGCCCACGAGTTCAAGAACAGCCTGGACAACTTGGTGAGACTCCATCTCTACAATAAATCAAAAAATTAGGCAGGCGTGGTGGGGCATGCCTGTAGTTCCAGCTACTTGGAAGGCTGAGGTGGAAGGATCACTTGAGTTCAGCAGTTCAAGGGTGTGGTGGTCGTGAGCGTGCCACTGCACTCCAGCTTGGGCAACAATGAGACTCTGTCTCAAAAAAATCAAAAATGTAGTGAACAAAACAAAGCAGTTGGTGTAAGAGCCTGTTCTGGCTCAGATCAGCTGGTCGAGGTGGGCAACACCCTTTTCTCCCACACAATTATTTGCACTGATTTCCATGGGTGCTAAGAAATTTCCTCTGGGGTGAAAACTTGAATCCAGGCCACTGCTGGATTCAGATTCCTACAAGCATGTCTAAGGGGCGGGACACATCTGACTCTAAAAGCCAGGAAGGAAGAGGCCGTATGAGTCGGTCTCCAGCTGCCAAGGGAGGACCAGGATCATTCACGGACCTGCCTGAGACCTTGGAACAATTAAGTAAAGAATTCGGGTTTGTATTACCGAATAATGAACACCAGAGAACTTTGCCAAGGTTGTTGGCTTAAAACAACTATCCATTTATTCTTATCACTCGTGGTTTTAGGGCTGCTGGGGTCACCAGGCAGGGCTCACTCAGGGCCTCTGCTCTCCGATTCCTGCGGTTACAGTCAGGTGGCAGCTGCCACTGGAGTCGTCCCAAAGCTTCTTTGCTTTTATGCTGGCTGAACCTCAGCAAGCTGGGGCTTTCAGCCAGAACACAGCTCTCGGTATGGCCTGGTCTCACAGCAGCGAGGCGAGACCAGGAGGCTGCCAACATCCGAAGGCTTAGGGCAGAAACAGGTGTGGGGCTCCTGCTTATGTTCTATTGGTCAAGCAGTTTCAGAGAACAAATTCAAGAAGGGGGTCACAGAGCCTCCCTCTGAATGGGAGGTGTGTCAGAGGATTTGGGGGCCACTTTTATTCTTTATTTTTTTTTGTCGCCCAGTGGCAGTGGCACACTCACAGCCAACACAGCCTCGACCTCCTGGGCTCAGCTGATCCTTCTGCCTCAACCTTCCAAGTAGCTGGAGCCACAGGCATGGACCACCACGCCTGGCTAATTTTTGATTTATTGTAGAGACAAGGTTCTGCCAAGTTGCCCAGGCTGGTCTTGAACCCCTGGGCTCAGACAATTCTCTCACCTCCGCCTCCCAAAGTGCTGGGATGACAGACGTGAGTCACCGCACCCAGATGGGGGAGGGGGGGCACTTTAAAAAACTGACACAGGGCTGGGAGCCATGATCATGCCAATGCATTCCAGTCTGGGTGACATAGTGAGACCCTGTTTCAAGAAAAACAAGCAAATAAAGAAACTGAAACATTGGGTATTTTGACTGTGAAGTGCCGTACATAAATGTTCTATTTTAATTCTCATAATCATTAAGACCATATTACACATAAGGAACTAGGCTCAGAGGAAACAGGCTCAGAGAAAGGAAGCAGTTTGCTTGGGGTAACACAGCACTCCAGCTCCAATGTCTATGTGCTTAGCTACTACTCTCTGTCGGGTTCCTGGAAAAGAGAAGTATTCAAGGGGCTGAGATCCTGCGTGGACTGAGTCATCCTAAACTGATCTCGAATATGCATGTGGAAGGCATTCACTCAGAGAGCCCAGGCACTCAGGCTACATATTCAAATGCTAAATTGCGTGATACAGACAAACCACTAAGGCGGAACTTGAAGACAGGAAAGCCTTCCTGGGTACTTTCTCTGGCTGAGCCTTAAAGGATTTGAGTCATGGAAAGGAATTAGAAAATAATTGCTAAGGTTTTCTTGTAGACTCTCTCCAGAGTCCCAGGTAGGACCAGGCTTTAGTTCTTCTTTTGTTCCAGGAGAAGACCCCTTTCTTATTTTTATTTATTTAGAGTTGGAGTCTCACTCTGTCCTGGCTGGAGTCCAGCAGTGTGATCACAGCTCACTGCAGCCTTGACCTCTTGGGCTCAAGCGATCCTTCTGTCTCAGCCTCCCGAGTAGCTGGAACTACAGCCATGCGCCACCACACCCAGCTAATTTTTTGTTTGTTTTGCGGAGGTGAGGTCTTGCTGTGCTGCCCAGGCTGGTCTTGAACTTCCGGGCTCAAGCAATCCTCCACCTCAGCCTCCCTAGTAGCTGTGACTACAGCCATGTGCCACCACACCTGGCTAATTTATTTTTGGTAGAGACGAGGTCTTGCTATGTTGCCCAGGCTGGTCTCGAACTCCTGGAGTAACAGGCAGAAGCCACCATGCCTGAAGAAGACCCCTTTTTGATGCAACACTCCAGAATCTCATGCTGAAAATAAGTCGTTCCTTTCCTACATTTCTTCATTTGGGGCCATGTGGTTTGCTGAAAAGATATCAAGTTAAATTAAAGTAGTTTTGTCCTATTATATACAAACTTATACATGGCTTGTGTTAATATCATAGAACACAAAAGAAACTTCTTGACAGAACACCTCAATGGCTTGTTCCCTCTATGTGAGGGTTTGTTGAAAAGAGCAGGGAGTGGATTTGGCAGGGAAAACAATGCGAGTTACTAGTGAGTTTTGGCATGATCATGTGATTGGAAGGTCACTGATAGCACTTCACTTGGAAAGGTGGCATGAGACTCTTTGCTCTTGTAGCTCAGGGCACTGAGGCTTTAGGACTCTTGGCTTGATTTTGCAGTGAGGCTGCTGGGTTTCTGAATAAAGGCCCCTTAGCGAGAGTGTCATTTCCTGTCCTGCTCTCTGCGGTGTGGACATGGTCTGCGTCACCCAGCCCTTCTGTGGGAGGGAGGGCCTGTGACTGCAGTTTCCCCAAATCATCCAAATTAGGGCCTAAAAGTAAGAGATGTCTGAAGTCCAGCAACTCTGAGAAAACCCTGGAAAACATCATGGTGAAAAGCCATTTCCTTCCTTAGAGTCAGAGCACTTTGTGGAAGTGAGCCCTGAAGAGCTTGTGCGTTGCTCCCCATGGTGAGGATAGAATGGATATTTAACCTTAGGGATGATAGGATTTTAGCCCTTGAGAGCATGAAGAGATCTGGGTTTCCTGTGCACATGATGCACTTAACAGTCAGAGAGCCACACGTGGTGACTCACGCTTGTGATACCAGACTTCGGGATGCTGAGATGGGAGGATTGCTTGAGCCTAGGAGTTCAAGACCAGCTTGGGCAACATAGCAAGACCTCACGTCTATTTAAAAAAAATTTTTTTTGCCGGGCATGGTGGCACATGCCTGTAGTCCCAGCTACTCAGGAGACTGAGGCAGAAGGATCACCCGAGCCCAGGAGGTTGAGTCTGCAGTGAGCCATGATCATGCCACTACACTCCCGCCTGGGTGACAGAGTGAGACCCTGACCCAAAAAATACCCCCTAAAAACAAAAAACAGAACAAGGCCAGGCTTCAAGTTCAAAGGAGACCCATCCACTTCCAGCAGACTTTAAAAAAGCATAAACCTGAAGAGACAATTTTTATAAGCCATCTGTAATCCTATTACCAGAAATAATCATTGTTTTTGTTATAATTCCAGACTCTTTTCTATGCATATATACACATCTATAAATACTTATAGACTCATATCTGCCATGCTGTTCTGTCATTTGCTTTTTTTACATAACACTGTATCATGCAGTTTTTTCATGCCAATAAATATATTTCAACAATATTAAGTGTGTAAATAATATTCCTTTGAAGAGCTGTATTATTTATTTAATGAATCTTCTATTATTGGAAATTAATGTTGCTTATAATTTTTTTTCTACTATTATAATTGTGAGGTGATTGCCCAGACATTGCCTCTTTTTCCCCTGTAACTTGGCTTCTTCCCCCTTCCTCAGAGAGTGGCCTGTGGCCAAGGCTGGTATCTGACAGATATGTGCATATTCCCAGTAGATAATGAGTCCTAAGACGTAGGTGATCCTTCCCAGGATACAGGTAACCCAGCAACGTAAAGATAAAGTTATCACTCTTAGTGTAATTGTAAGCACTGGATAGGAATTTGAATAATTAACTTGCTTGATTATAGCTGTTTGCTCTACTGTCCCGAGAAATGGATTCCTCACCGACCTGCTGCTAGTGGTGCCCTCTAGTAAGTTTAATAAACCCATGTCTCTCCCCGCCGGACCTCCAGGAGACTTTTTTGGAATATGTAAATAACCTAACGTGCAAGCCCTCTCAGATTTGGGGTTGTCACGTTCCAATAATCAGTACTGTGGTGACTATCCTCAATTATTTCCCTAGAATATGTCCCAAAAAATGTAATTGCTAGGTCAGAGCTGATGATATGTTTAAGGATTTTGATATTACATAGCATAGGTTAAATGTTGTAACAGACAACCCCAGATCTAAGTGACCTCACACGATTGGAAGGCGCTCTGCATAGTCATGTAGAACCAGGGCTTGTCGTACGATACCTCCTCATTTGCCAAGGCTTTGGAGCTCTCCACTGGATCCTCCGATTTCAACTGACAAGTAAAGGGAGAGAGAAGCATGGACAGGTAGTTTTAGGGGCAGGCCTAGAAGTGACTCCCATCCCTTCCTCTGTCCCCCTTCCGACTGGCCAGGACTCAGTCACGTGACCGAGCCCAGTTGCAAGGGCAGCTGGGAAATGTAGTCTCCTGTGTGTCCAGGAGGAAACGAGTTTGATGAACTCAAAGCGAGCATTGTCTCTGCCTCGAACATTACCAAGTTGCCAGCCTGCATAGTTTTTCTAGTTTATATTTTCACCGGCCAAGTATGAGAATTCTCATTTCCCTATGACCTCGATAATTAAGAGGGTGCCATTTTTGCCATTTGTGATATTGTTGCTTCTCTGCACACTAGACTCAGAGCACTTGGTTTTCTCTTTGAAGATAGCCTCATTGGGATCAAGACCCTCTCTTTTGGAGAACCAGGACTCCACATTCTTTGTTGCTTTCAGGACAGCTACCCTCATCCCTGTCACCTAGGCTGACCTGAGTTTCTGGGCCTTTCTCTGCCTGTTCTTCTCTCTCCCCTTCCCTTCCCTGCTGCAAAAGGTGTTGTATACAGTGTCTGCAACATGGAGGTCCCTTTCAGCCGTCTACTTCAGCACCATCCATGAGCACAAGGCTCACTCAGAGGCCCAGGACACGATTAGAGCTGTGCATGTGCTATGCCCCCTCAGGTGTGTTCTAGCTTATGATACATTTTCACAGGAAAACAGTTCAGGGAATGGAATTGGGAGGCAAAAATAGCAGCCAAGTGCTTACTTGGCACATTGACTTTGGCCTTATCGTCCAGTGCCTTGTTCTTAGTACGCAGTGTCCCACCAGAAGAGTCCTTCCCAAACGAGAAGTAGAAGTCAGGACAAGTTAACTGCTTAGAAATCATAAAGGGAAGGTGATAGAATTGTACAAAGTCTATTCTTGTCTGCCTTCATGTAAATCCAGGTTACTGAACACCAGCTCATGTCTGAGCTGTGGTTTCCTCCTTGTTTTGAAATTGTGTTACTAAAAGATAATGCTTTTTTTTTTTTGAGATAGAATCTCCAGGCTGAGTGCAGTGGTACAATCACAGTTCACTGCAGCCTCAAGCTTCTGCATTCAAGGGATCCTCCTGCCTCAGCCTCACAGGTAGCTAGGACAACTATTAGCACCACCAGACTTGGCTGATTTTTAAGTTTTTGTAGTGATGGGATCTTACTATGCTGTTTAGGCTGGTCTTGAACTCCTGGCCTCAGCGGCCTCCCAAAGTGCTGGGATTACAGGTGTGAGCCACTGTGCCCAACCAAGATAATGCTTTCTAATGACTTCTTGTCCACATCTTCCACAGGGACCACTAGCTATGTGTTACCTGATGATCATCTGGTAGACCTGGACTCTTGGCAAAGCAAGGCATCCAGTGAGGTCTTTGCAAAAAAGTCTTCAAAAAGTATGCTTATCCGGTGCTTCCTGGGCACTGAGCCTCAGCAAAGAAACACAAACCGGGCAAGTCACAGGTTTCCCACGCATGCCCGGCTCTTGGGCCTAGGCACACAGCATTCCTAAATGCCTAGGACAGTCTGTGTGTTTTCTTAGGAACAAACCCATTCCTTGTCCTGCCAAACCTCATCCTTCACTGTTTCCCTGAGAAGCAGCTGTGTGCTCCGGGTCTCCTAGGTGAGTGACTCACACCAACCAAAAGCCTGGCTTCTGACTCGGAAAGGAAACAGGAAGTGGCTTAGAGACATAAAGAGCACCCCCGAGGAGGGGCTGCAGTGGGTGAGACTATATACAGAGCATAGGTCCTTGGCGTCCTCTCCCCCATACCCCCTCCCCCCCCCCCGCCACAATACCCTTGGCAGGGTGGACTGTCTGCTGGGGAGCTGGATGTCTTCCCGGGTAGGGTGGGGACATGCAGGGGTGGTGGAGGGGGGACTGCTGCTGGGTCTGAAGCTTCTCCACAGTGAGCCCATCTGTGGAATGCCGCGCTCCCACTGTACCCCGTCTTCCCAAGTGGACTTGGGCTCTTGGGATGAGTTTTGCAGCCTTTATAGATGTGCTTCGGAGAAGAAAAGCTGACGTTTGGCAGATTGTGGGGGCTCCTGAGAGTGTCCTGAGCCCCGAAAGGAAGGGATTCTGGGGAGGCTGCCCTGCCCTCAGCTTAGTCCCAGGGTGATCTGGTTATAAGTATGGCAGCCCATCGCAAGGGAGAGGAGCTCGGAGGACTGGCCTCCCTGTAGATGAAGGCCACCATCAGGGCTTCCCTTTCTGGCTGTCCCAGGGCTGAAGGGTGACTGGTGGCAGGGCTTGTGGAGGCTGAGCCCTGAGGCTGGTCCCGCTTCTCTTAGAGGCAGCTGGTCCTCTCACAGCCCCGGAACTACTTGCCCAGGCTCCACCCCATTCCTCCCTGATGGTGGTGAGAAACGGAATGCTTGTTTGTGTTTTTATGCTGTTCCCACAACACCCAGCACGGCGCTGGGCCCACCTATCCCAGCAGATGAGCTACGGCAGGGCGGCGCCTGGATACGGACACAGGGTCCCACTCGGAGGTCACGTCTACCCTCCCCAAAACGCCTTCTGCCCCAGTGTGTCCTCAGGTCACCATCAGCAGAATCGCGGGGTGGAAGTAGGGGCTGTTAAAAACGTGGCTTCTTGGCCCCCTTTGCAGACCTCTGGAATCTAATCTTCTCTGGGAAAGTTCTAGAAATCTGTGTATCTAGAAGCACCCCCTTTTCCAGGTTGGCCAGGGCAGAGAAGTTTAAGAACTTTTCCCAGCCGGGCTTGGCAGCTCAGCCTGTAATCCTGCGCCTTGGGAGGCCAAGGTGAGTGGATTGCCTGAGCCCGCGTGTTCGAGACCTGCCTGGGCAACTTGGCGAGACCTCATCTCTACAATAAATCAAAAATTAGCCGGGTGTGGTAGCATGCGCCTGTAGTTCCGGCTGCTCGGAAGGCTGAGGTGGAAGGATCGCCAGAGCCCAGCAGGTCGAGGCTGTGGTGGCCGGGAGTGGCCACTGCACTCCAGTCTGGGCGACAGAGTGAGACTCCAACTCAAAAAACAAACAACAAAAAAAGAACTTTTCTCTCTACCAATCCTGGTCTTGTTTATTATCCTTTTCATGAAAATAATTTGCTTCTTTTCTACCTTGTGTGCTCCGAAAGTGAAATCTGAAGCAGAGGGATCCACTTATGAAACATCACCTGTGGCCTTCACTGGCAAGCTTGGATTGCTGTTTAATTGGGGGACTTAAAGGAAGCCACCTTGCTGATCCAGCTGCCTCTATTGACTTTCTCACCGAGGTGTCACCATTAACACTCCTCCCTTGACTCTTCCACAAGAATATGGGGCTTCTGCCCTAGAAGGTTGGGCTCTCAGATACTTTAGCACAGGGGCAGTGAAGGTCAGCGTCCCCACATTTGCTGATGGGTAGGAGTGGACCCTATTGGTGCCTCCACGGGAAAAACGCTGACCGTGAAGAGCTGAGAAGGAGGACACGAGGACATCGTCAGGGAAAGCACCGAGCACCCTCAACTCTGCCCCCCATGGTCCTCCCCAGCCCCTCAGAGTTCCTTCTGCATGCGTCACGGCTTGCTGGCCAAAAGAAGGAAACCCTGATGATGTGTAGCATTGGCCAATTTCCATAGTGTAAATACTCCCACCCTGGCAGATTTCAGGTTACCAACCCATTGCAGGTTTCACAACCAGTTCATGAAAGTCTTGAATATTGATTAGGCAGCTCATGCAAACCAGGAGGAGTCAGTGTGGCACCTCCTCGTCTCCGCTCTGCCCCAGAAAATCCCCATGCCATACCCAGGGGAAATAACGTTTCAGCTTCTCAACCTGAAGGAGAAGTGGTTAAAGCGGGCTGATGGTTGTGACTAAATGTCAAATGGCACATGTGGAGGGACAGGATGTCTGCCAAATTGGAGACGAGTCTTCATTTCTCAATCTTGGTGTCTCATCTGGGGAAGTTGGAGGGAGCCCTGTAGGACTTGTGAACAGCCATGGCAGCACTTACCCTGGCTCTCTCTAGGACAAACTCCTCACAGGGCTCTCTCTAGGACAAACTCCTTGCTCTCTCCTTTAAAATCTGTCATCTGTTGCCAGAGAACAGAATGCTCCATTTTAAATTGAACTCGTTTAAAATGGTGGGTTTGGAACTGGGCACGGTGGCTTATACCTGTAATCCCAGCACTTGGGGAGGTGGAGGTGAGAGGATTGCCTGAGCCCAGGGTTTCAGACCAGCCTGGGCAACTTGGCAAGACCGCATCTCTACAATTAAAAAAAAAAAAAAAAATTAGCCAGGCGTGGTATCACACACCTGTGGTTCCAGCCACTTGGAAGGCTGAGGTGAAAGGATCGCCTGAGACCAGCAAGTCGAGGCTGTGGTGGCTGTGAGTGTGCCACTGCACTCCAGCCTCGGTGATAGATTGAGATTCCAACTCAATAAACAAACAAACAAATAAAATAGCGGGTTTGGGAGCCATCTGGAGTCTGGGTCTTTTTGCCTTGAACGGTGCTAACGCAAACTCTTTCTTTCTTTCTTTTTTTTTTTTGAGTTGGAGTCTCACTCTCTCACTCTTTCTTGAAAGGCTGGCCTCTGCCTGGTGCGGTGGCTCATGCCTGTAATCCCAGCACTTGGGGAGATGAAGGCGAGAGGATTGCCTAAGCCCAGGGGTTCAAGACCAGCCTGGGCAACTTGGTGAGACCTCGTCTCTACAATACATTAAAAAAAAAAAAAAAATTAGCTGGGCGTGGTGGTGCATGCCTGTGGTTCCAGCTACTTGGAAGGCTGAGGCAGGAGGATCACCTGAGCCCGGCAGGTCGAGACTGCGGTGGCCATGAGTGTGCCACTGCACTCCAGCCTGGGTGACGGAATAAGACTCTGACTCACACAAAAAAAAGAAGCTGGCTTCAGGAAGATTCTCTACCCAACACCTGAAGGCTGAAGAGGCTAGACCAATCTTTCTCTGGTTTTTCAGGAGCCTTGGGAACAAGAGGTTGGGTGGGACAGGCAGCATTCATAAAGTTGAGCGTGATCAAATCCACCCACAGCCAGTGACAGCAAAGATCACATAACTCTTCTGTCCCCTTTAGGGCCCAGGAGTGACGCCGAACTGAGGGGAGGATGATGACCTACTTTTCCTTCCAAACACCGGCCAACCACTTGCATATTCAGATTTAAAACCCACCCGCGTGGCGGCAGTTTCTGTTCTCTGCCCTCCTGGGCGTACTCCTGGCTGGAGCTGATTTTGTAACATGGTGTTTGCCGTGGGCACAGGCGTCCTCCCCAGAGAGGCTGGTGTGGCAGCTCCGGGCCATGGTTGTCCCCCGGCCAGCTGGACTGCTCCAGTCCTAGCGGGTGTATGGCATGGTGGGGGTCAGGGGGTGGTTTGGTATCTGGGTTTGCCCTGATCTCAGCCAGAGAAGGAGTCAGTGAAAGAAAGAAAACTTCTAGTTGGAAATGGCCTTAAATCCAGGGTCTTTCTAGCATTCTCATCACTCAAAAACAGTCACTTAATAAATATTTGATGAAGGTCTACTAGGCATCACACAGTGAGAGACAGCGGTGAGCAAAGACTAGTCCCTGCCCCCATGGAGCTTACGGTTTGGTTTACAGGCAAGACAGCCCTTACACAAATCATTTCAGAGGATTCAAAGGAGAAGCGCAAGGAGCAACAGGTGCATGAGACAGGGGGCCTAATGCAGACTAGGGGGTCCAGGGAGGGTTGCTTGAGGCAGTGTGGCTGAAGCAGAGACCCGGAGGTGATTCACACGTGGTGGAATGTAGGCTGGGAGGAAAGTTCTCCAATGCACAAAGACTTTCTGCTTCAGAAACCTTCTTTTCTCCAGAATAAACTAGAAAATTTGGATAGTGGCTGTCTTCTTCCCTTCATACACGATGTGGTGGAGATCACTGTGTGCCACCCATCTTTCCCTTTTTTTTCTTTTTTATAGAGACGGGGTCTCACTATGTTGCCCCGGCTGGTCTTGAACTCCTAGCCTCAAGTGATCCTCCTGTCTCAGTCTCCCAAAGCACTGGAATTACAGATGTGAACTACCATCATGCCCGCCCCCCTCCTTTTTTTGAGTTGGAGTGCAGTGTCATACTCACGGCCACTGCAGCCTCAACCTGCTGAGCTCAGGTGATCCTTCCACCTCAGCCTTCCAAGTAACTGGAACCACAGGCGCATGACACCACACCTGGCTAATTTTTTATGTATTGTGGAGATGAGGTCTGACCAAGTTGCCCAGGTTAGTCTCGAACCCCTGGACTCAGGCAATCCTCTCACCTCTGCCTCCCAAAGTACTGGGATGACAGGCATGAGCCAACGCATCCAGCTTCCTAGGAGTTTTGGACCCTGTCAAGAGGAAGGCAATGTACTTGAAGCTATAGGAAACTCTGACCCTTGCTGGGTCGTGAAAGCCCAGGTGCAGTGAAAGATAATACTGTCTGCCCTGAGAGAAATGCTGAGAGAACGCCCTGGAGGTTCTGATTCAGGGCTTCATTTTATATCTGCTCTTCTGCAGGTATAAGGGCCTTCCAATAAATCCTCAACAAACCCAAGCTGGTTCACCTTGTGACTCCTTCCCTTGCAATTCAAATATCCTGATTGGATCACATTCCAGTAAATCCGATGTTACTTCCTTCTCCTTTCAACTGTATAGGCTGAGCACCTCGAATGCAGCAGGCGGGAAGTTGAGCATTTTTGATGTGGAATTTCCTCTTCACAACAGCTCAGCTCGGTGGAGTCTTTTGTCATCTGCAGGGAGGAAGCGGGTTCAGAGTGACTCAGAACTTCTCACTCTCACTGTGCTCGCTTCCTGCAGCTGCTGCAACAAATTGCTATGACCTGGTGACTGTGAAGCAACAGGCATTTATTGTCTCACAGTCGAGGCCAGAAGCCCAACACCAAGGTGTCCGCCGGGCGGGGCCCCTTCCCTGGGCTCCGGGGAAACTGTGTTCCGTGTCTCTTCCGGCTGCTGGAGTTTGCCCGCATTCATCGGTTGGAGGACACATTATTCCAGTCTCTGCCTCCCCGGTCACTTTGCCCTCTGTCTGTGTCAAGCCTCCCTCTTCTACTCTCTTATAAGGACACGTGTAGTTGGATTTAGGGTTCACCTGGATAAGCCAGGATCATCTCATATCTCATCTCAAAATTCTTAACTGCATTGCATCTGCAAACATTCTTTTCCCAAATGAGCTTGCGTTCCCAGGTTCCAGGATTAGGACGTAGACGCGTCTTTTTTGCGGGGGGTGGGGGTCGGGAGGTCACCATTTAACCTCCACACTCATTTTGCTAGGAGTGAGCAGAGCAGGGCTGTGACCAGGGCCCTTTGCAACCAGTGACCCCAGATTCCGGTAGTGAGAGGCACTTAGAGTCACAGAATTTTGGGGATTGCCCAGACCCCTTGATATAATCGTTTCGCCTTCAGTTTACGGTTGGTAAAACTGCAAGACACAGTACATGACTGGCACCGTCTCACGTCCATCTTTTGCCAGAATCATCTATAATCTCAACGCGTCATGAGAAAAACGCAACTGAATTTCCAGAAGTTTCCGAACTCCCTTTCTTCAAAGGGGTAACCTGGAACCCGCTCGTGAGCTCATCCCAGAAGGCACTAGGATGTCATGATTATTATTTGTATTTGGGTGGAAGGAGAAGGGTTCCTTTTGCAGAGATCATTGTGGTCCATGTTACAGAGGGGTTAGCCCTGTGCTTGACAGATTGCCTACGACACTTTATTACAGGCCATTACAATTTCCAACATTTGTCATACGAAAATACCTTCTAACAAATCCCAGCTTGTTAGGGAACGGCTGTTAGTAGTATAAATTGGTCTTGTTTTGCTGCTACCTCGTCAACTCCAACCCTAGCACCTAATCAAACTTTGACCATCAAAACCTTGTATGGGTTTGCTAATGGATGCAAAACAGGTGGAGACAGCACGGTCCGTTGCAGTAGCATCCAGAGAACACGAAATATATCAACATCCACTCCCACGGTACAGACCCGCTTCCCCACTTAGAAAGCTGGACAAGAGGCAGCGCGAAATGAACCATCTTTTCTGTGCAAGCCATGACCAGCCAAACGACTTTTTAAAAAATAAAACGCAGACCCGTCCTGTGCTGAGCTTCCATTGTAATGAAATGCAGTCTGGTTGAAGTGTCGGGGGTTATACGAGACCCGGTGCAGAAATCTTGATCAAAGCCTCTTGGCATCTGAAGTCATCAGTAATTCGACAGCCTGTTTAGGCGAAAAGAGCTCCGTTCTGGCTGTCTCCCTTCAGGCCCACCCCAGAGAGGGGCAGGGCTCCAGCAAACAAACTTGCCTTCTCTTCTCGCGATGTGATGCGAAACACCAGTCGGTGGCCGCCGGATGCGGCTGGCGATCAGGTTTCACCCAGGGAGCCGGTGTGTACGTTACACGTGCAATTTGCATGTATATGGCGTGTACTGGCAAGGCTGACACATGCTTCACAGAGGGCCGAGCAGTGGCCTTTGACCTGTATGAACCCGCAGAGCCCAGCGGCTCCCCAAGAAGCCGATGCCCTTCCAGGCTGGCAGAGGGTTAGGTGCTGAGGGCCAGTCTGGGATGTCATGTGGGATTTCCTGATACTCCTCTCCCGTCAAGGCATTGTGCTGGTTCCTGGGAGTGCGGCCATGACTCGTTCGTTACAAGCCCTGCCCCTTATGAGTTCACACTCTGGCTGGAAAGATGGAATGTACAATGGCAATTCAGTGTCGTCAGTTCTGGGACAGGGTGGGCCCAGGGCAGTGGGGACACAGAGGGGGCCCAGACGGTGCTGGGAGGATAAAGAAAACTCAGAGGAAGGGGCGATATCTGAACAGAAACAGTTGGGGGAGGGGATTGAAGCCCATTCTCTTCCTAAGCAGATTCTCCTCCAGTGTGGCTCCTTTTATCGCTTTTAAAGATAACATGTATTGACAAAATAATTACATATATATTAGCAGAACTGTATGTGATTGGCATGTCAGTGGTCAGACTGTCCTATGCACAGAGAAGGTGGAAGGTGGCACAAGGGTAGAAAATGATTTTTTTTTTTTTTTTTTGAGTCTTACCCTGTCGCCCAGGCTGGAGTGCAGTGGCATGCTCACGGCTACCCCAGCCTCGACCTGCTGGGCTCCGACGATCCTTCCGCCTCAGCCTTCCAAGTTTCCAAGTAGCCAGAACTACAGGCGCGCGCTACCACACCCCGCTAATTTTGGATTTATTATAGAGATGAGGTCTCGCCAAGTTGCCCGGACGGGTCTCGAACTCCTGGGCTCAGGCAATCTACTCACCTCGCCCTCCCAAAGTACGGGATTACAGGCTGAGCTACCGAGCCCAGCCTCTGGCTCATTTTTAAAAATTTATTGTAGAGATGAGCTCTTGCCAAGTTGCCCGGGCTGGTCTCAAACCCATGGGCTCAGGCAATTCACTCTCCTCGGCCCCCCAAAGTGTAGAACGTGATTTTTTTTTTTTTTTTTTTTTGAGTTGGAGCCTCACTCTGTCACCCAGACTGGAGGGAAGTGGCTGCTCCCGGCCACCACAGCCTCGACCTGCTGGGTTCTGGCGATCCTTCCGCCTCAGCCTTCCGAGGAGCTGGAACTACACCTGGCTAGTTTTTTGATTTATTGTAAAGATGAGGGCTCACCAAGTTGCCCAGGCGGGTCTCGAACCCGCGGGCTCAGGCAATCCACTCACCTCAGCCTCCCAAGGCGCGGGATTACAGGCTGAGCCACTGAGCCTGGCTGCCTTTCTTTTTTTT
>CAUYQG010219541.1:0-46087 GCA_963574415.1 Tarsius wallacei | reverse complement strand
CGCCCGGCTGGTTTTTGATTTATTGTAGAGATGAGGTCTCGCCAAGTTGCCCAGGCGGGTCTCGAACCCGCGGGCTCAGGCAATCCACTCACCTCAGCCTCCCAAGGCGTGGGATTACAGGCTGAGCCACCGAGCCCGGCTACTTGTGGTATTTTTATAGAGACAAGATTTCCAACAAGATTCCTGTTTCTAGAATGCAGAAATCCAAATCGGCAGCCCCCTTAATAGACTATTGCTCACTGCTTCCACCATGCTAATTTTGTCTGTGTGTTCTATACACTGATTAGCATATTCCCGTGTACTGTCTTCAATAATTGCTCAGTGACAGTGGAAGAAAGACAGCTAGTAACTACTACTGTGGGTTTAGCCTGCCAGGATGCTGAGCATTTTATAGTCTCGATTTGCAGAGGTTTGAAACTCTGTAAGCACAAAGAAAGAAAAATGATGCAATGGAAGGAAGCAGAGAAAGTCAAACTAATAAGCTATACTTACCTTCCTTTTACATATTTTTGTGGCTGTAAAGTTGATTGGCATTCTCTCTCTCCAGAAAATGTCATTATAAACCAAGGCTGGATAAGAAATTGAAAAAGTGTCATATGAAGAGAAAACATAAAAGGGAAAGAAAACTTGGCTATGTGATCTCTTCCATCACTTCCACTGGAGTTTGTCCCATTGGACTCTGGCTATCAAACAAATTAATTCCTGGCATTTTTTAGCACAGCCATGGCTGTGCTAAAAAAAAGCATGGTTGATGCACGTTTTTAGAAACTGATGATCTCTACTACCCACAACAGGCAAAGAAAAGTAAATAACATTCATTGAGTTCCTCCCATTGCTTACACTGACATATTTTTATGAGATCTTCCAGCTTGTCAATTAATCAACACGATTTTGTAGAGGATCATATTCCAGACACTAGCTCTCAGACTAGGGATGCTATGGTAAACACAGAGACCTGCTCCCTTCTGACTACGATCTGAGTTTCCTCCAGCTCTGAAGTATGAGGTAGAATCAAACTCAAGCATGTGGTTCTTAAGCCCCTCCCTTTCTCCAATACACCTCTCTTTCTAGGCATTTTCACTCACTCTGGGTTAAACAGTCCCAAAAGGTCTATGTCCCTAAATTGGGTTTAAGAATCAAAGGCAAAAATAGAAATATTATTTTTAGAGTAGTTCTTGTTTATGCTTTAGGAATCTTGTGGTGAGAAAGTAGAATTATTCAAAGGAGCGCATGACAATTTCCATAGTCCAAAGAGTGATGAATAAGGAGTTTTTCAAGATGGCCCTAGGGAATCTATGAGGTAAAACCAAAGGCACTATCCCCTCTAGGCGGAGAAACAAGCCTGATGTTAACTACACAGGGAAATCTGTGACCTATCTCTTCAAGTCTGCAGTATACATCAAAAGCCCAGAAGACTATCTAGCGCTAAGTTAGAAAATGGCAAAATTCTCCTTACATTTTTATTTTTTCCTTTTCTGAAAAAGTAGCCATGTAAGGAGTAAGTCAGCAATGAGTTGACACAAAGTATCGTTCCAGGTCAGTCCACCCCTTGACAAAAAAATTACTATAATATGACATAATCGTGGTCTAAGTGAATGAAACTAGATGATTGTTGGGTATAATTTGTTGAATCACTGCTTCAGCAAATCCAGGTGCTTCTTCGTGAGGACAAAATCACGAGCGATCTTCCAATTTGGCAAATAAATAGATGAGGCGTCCCCCTGTGAAAAGTGTGTTGTGAAGTTTCACAGAAGAAGAGCCCCCATCCCCAGCCTTGGGGATGAATTTAAGGTTTGCCTCCTGATGTCTGTTCCTTCCTTCAACTCATTTCAGCCTCACAACAAGCCCTGTGTGAAGGTTCCTTTTCAGGCTAAACACTAACACATTGATTAGCTTAATGTGACAGAGAACTGGTTCCCGATCTACTTTGCGTGTTCTTTCACTTTATATAACATACAAAGTTAATTTTTTGTTATCTGCTGACTACAGTTTTTTTCTTGTTATGAAATCCGTAAAGAAAAGCACTGGATGCTGAGAGATACTTCTTATCTTCAAAGTAAAAAGGGTTTCCTCAGTGATGAGTTGGCCCCATGGATATCATTCTCTCACTTACCAGTAGGCTGCCTCCTTTGAGGAAGAACCATTTACCAGAAGGATTGTCCTCAAACACTCTTCAGATTGAAATGAATGTCTTCTAAACTACACGCTGAGATAAGACTTTGGAGAGAGAAAGTGACAGGGCAGGGCAGAGCAGGGCAAGGCAATTACTTAACGGGTGTATAGTTTCCTTGACCCAAAACTCTCGACCACAGAAAGCAGAAATTTCACTTAATCATGGTCCCACTTCCAAACAAAGACCAGGTAAAAGACCTGGACAACAAGATGCCAGTGCGACAGCATTTTGTCCACAAAAAGGAAGAGGAAGTCTTTCTCTAAAGCCCTGAATTTGGGAAGTGAAAGCAAAACCTCACCCATAGTTCTTCCTGTGACTGACATTACATGCGTGTCCTGATGGGTGTGCCAGAAAGGGGATTTTCCTTAAAAGTTACTGCTGGTTTGCTGATGGGACCAAACAGAAAACAAGCTAAAAAGTTCCTATAGAATACAGCATAATTTATCTTTTCCAGGATTCAGGAAAAGTAGCATGTTCATCTAGCCACAGATTATCAAGCAGAGAGCTGACGGTTCCTAGTTGGTTCAAATCCCACCTACGAAAGGTCTGTTGATATGTCCTTAAGAACATACCTGAATTGAGGCCATAATTTATAGCCCTTTCAACTAGAAACTAAAATACTAGGGGAGGTCCCCCCCACCAAAACAATTATTGTTTGGAGTGCGGGACCCTTGTAGTACAGGCTTCTCCGGCTAGGTAAGTATTCTAGGAACCCATCGGCATCCGTGTACCAGAGAGCATTGTTGTGCAAGGCTGTGCATGGCTTGAGTAAATGGTTTTTGGAGATTTTTTCAGTGCGTTTGCCTATTTCATGGGTGATTCACGAGTGCACCTGCTCACACCGCGCTGAGTGTTTAGCAGTTTTTGACCAAAGATAGGATGACCCCAGTGCCCCACCCTCCCAATTCACAGGATCTCTCCCAAAATGACACTTTTTTATTTTCCTGGATGAAAACAGTCCTCAAAGGAAAACATTTTGCCAATGTGGAAGAGTTGAAACAAGAAACAACAGAAGCCCTAAAAGGCATAAAAATTGGTTCAAAAATGATTTTGAGCAGTGGAAAAAGCATCCTGGTAGGTGTATTGTATCCAACGGAGAGTACTTTGAAGGTCTCTGAAGTTTAAACTATAAGAATAAATACACAATTTTTTAAAAGTAAATTTCAGGCGTTTGGGGTCCCTGTCCCTCCTTCCCCCTACATTTAGTAAACAACTTCACAAGTGGCTGAGTTAAAACTTACCTGAGAATGCCTTGAAAGTTACTTTAACACAAGACCCATTAAATGAAATAGTTAAGAATTCATGCCAGAATTCTCCCTTAATAAAGTTTCATTATTTCCTCATATTTATGACAGTGATGACTGACAGCTCTGGAGTTTTAAACTACCACTCAAGTCTGAAGAAAATGAGGACCCTCTCCCCAGTCTCAGAGTGAATTATGAATTGACTGACCTACACTAGTGCAGCCTCCAACTTAAAAAAAAAATTACAGAGGCAGTAAAACTTGGGAATAAATCAGCCATCCCCTGAGGGTACAGGACAGAGATGAAAACTCACTGACTTCTTTGAGTCCTCTCAGTGTGACAACTAGGACAAGAAAGCTAAAAAGAACAAAGCGTAGACGAGGTAATACAAATGTCTGCTCTGAATTTTAGGCTGTCGCACCACAAAGCAACCCTGAGATTTGAGAGTGATCTGGGGTGATTTTTGTCATCCTGAAGGTTCTGAATTGCCGAGAAAGCCCTATAAGACTGATTGTTTTTAACCACAGTGTATAACAAAGTCACCTTTGGATCTTTAAAAAAAAAAATAACAAACTATTTCCTGCCTCTGTATCGCTGAAAGATCAGTGAGTCCAAAGTGAAATCTTTGTAATTTTTTAGAGCTCTTTAGAGGATTGAGAACCACTGGTATGAAGGCAGAATAATTTCCAGGAGCATAGTGCTTCTCAAACTTTAATATGCTTGTGAATCATTCACCACCATACTCAACCCCCGGTTCCTGTTCAAGAGCAGATTCTGACTCAGTGGGTATAGGATGGGGATGAGTGTCTACATTCTAACCAGCTCCCTGGTGATACCTGTGCAGCTGATGTGAGAACCAGATTCTGTGTGGCAAGTCCATGGACTTTCCACCCCAGCTTCAGAAGACCCTCAGAAAACTGGGCACAGGGCGCAGATTGAAAGCCACCAAAACAGTACTTCAAGTATTTGTTAAAAATTAAGATACCAGGGCCTCAACCCAAGCAGATCCAGTCAGAGTCTGCTAACCAAGCTCCCCAGGTAATTTTTCCCTATACACTAAAATTTGGGAACCACCACAAGTTAAAGAATCAGTGGCAACAGATAAGTAAAAGAATTATGAGTCCTGTAATGATTCAGTGATAAATTACATATGTAAACTCATGATTAATTTAACACATTTCAGTCTTCTCTATTTCCTAGTTAAAATTGTGAGATGTAAGAGGAGGAAGACAATAAAATCCCCTTGATACATGTTTTTTAAAAGTATACACAAAAGAGCAAACAGCACCTCAAATGTCCTCAAGCTTCCTTGTTTCTACATTCACTGCTCTCTCATTGCCATGAACTAAATGTTTGTGTCTCCCACAAAATTCATATGTTGAACCCCAGCCTCCAATGTGATAGTTACTTAGAGGTAAACTTTGGGGAGGTAGGTGATGAGGTCATGAGGACAAGGACCTCACGATGAGATTAGAGCCTTTAGACAAACAAACACACCAAAAAGAGTGCTCTCATCAGGAAATGAATCAGCTCATATACTGGTCTTGGACTTCCCAGCTTTCAGAACTATGAGAAATAAATGTTTATCATGTGAGCCACCCAATTTATGGCATTCTTTCCCAAGATGACTAAGGCACTCACCCAGGAGACTGTCCTTGGAATTGTTATACTTGGGGTCACTCGTGATCTACTTTTGTCTATTTTCTCAACTAATATTCCTTTTACTCCACCCACTCATACACACCCACAAACAATGCATCTTTATTCCCTGCCAGAGGAAGCATTTTTAGTTTTGTTTGTTTGTTTGTTTGTTTGTTTTTTCATAAACTATTGTTCTGTGGTTGATACTCTGAACTCCAAGTTCCTGAATATTATCTCTGACACTGAAGTAAGAACTCACAAAATGGACAAAAGCAAAATGTCTTTCTTCTATAATGTACTGATCAGAAGAAAAAGACAATAACCTGGCATTACAAAATAAGGACCTGGAAATTATTTGTTTAATAAAATAATTCAGGCCTTAGAATATTTTCTTCTCTCATATACCAACTGGAATTTTAGAAGAGTTATGTGTACCTGAAATTTTAATCTTTTAAATGTATTACATTAGATATATTTTGCAAAATGTTTATCTTTAGGGGGTTTTTCATGCAATTGGCTCTTTCAGATTTGAAAAATATCCTTTAGCAGGTCATTTCTCATAATGTAATTTAGAAAATGTTTCACACGACTACATCATGCTCACCCATTTGTTCTTTCTTTTTTCTTACAGTCTGGCTTCTTATGCTCAAATCTCTTCTTGATAGTAGAAGCAGAGATTGTTGCAATGAATGATCATGGGTCAGATCATTCTTCTACCCAAAAGAGCACCATGATCATTCTTCCAGCATCAGTTCATTGTTCTGCCTGGAAGAGTGTCATGGTTACTGTTTGAGTTTCCTAGGGCTGCTGTAACAAACCATCACAAAATTGGTGGTATAAGGCAACACAAATTTCCTGTCTTATAGTTCAGAAGTCCAAAATGAATCTTACCAGCTAGACATGTTAGAAGAGCTTCACTCCTTTGGCAGGGTTGTTGGAGAATCTATTTTCTTGCTTTTTCTAGCTTTTAGAGGCAACCTCTATGCTCTGGCTTGTGGCCTCATCCTCCATCTTTAAAGAATGTCACTCAAACTTCTGCTTCTCTTTTCACAACTGTTCCCTTCTCTCTTTGCACCCACCATCAAACCACCTTCCCTTTTAACATTGACTCTCATATCTTCTTCTTAATAGGTTCCTTGTGACTACATTAGGGTCCACCTGGAGAGTCTAGGACTATGTGCCCTTATCAACATCTTTAACTTAATAACATCTTCCTATTCCCTTTTGTCATGTAAAGTGACACATTCAGAGGTTCTGGGAATTAGGACATCTTTGGGGAGGTGGTATTATAGCATCTACCACAGTTACTGAGACAAGGATTTGGGAATGAAGAGTTTCTGTCCTGAGAGGATGACAGGCAGTGGTAAGAACTGAGTCTCCACCACTGTACTACTATCAAGCCAGATCTAGATGATTTTGCTTTTCTATACTTTCCAAATTATCTAATGATGTCATATTTTGAAATTGGGACACAAAACAATGTTTAAAAAGAATACACACATACTCTGCAAGTTTTAGTCTGAGAAAGGAGAATCTCTAGATGCAGAGAGAAGTGTGGATGACAGAGTCCCAACTCAAGCATTTGTGGTTTTTCTGAGAAATATCTCATGAAGGACTGTCACCTGCACAACACAATTCTTAGAAAGTGTTGTCACCTTTTAATATTCTAATTTAAGCATGGAAATATTATCCTTTAACATCCTTTAGGACATCTTGGCCAAAATTGGAACATTTGAGGTGGGTTTTATTAATGTTTAGGGATAAACAAAATATTAAATGCAAATAACATCTAAATGTCTACATAGTCTGGTTTAGATGATGTGATTTGATCTCTGAAGTTCACATCAGAGGTATGATTTTGCCCTCTCTTAGATCACAGTCAATATGCAGTGAGAAAATCATGGCCATCACTCAAGAGCTCACAGCTAGACATTCATTCCTCTTAGAGTATAAATCCCCAGGCAGTGAAGATGTGCCCCTGAACCTCCTGGTCAAAAAAGGAAGTTCAAATTCCTTAACTAAAGCTATGCCCTCACAAGATGATTGATACCCGGAACTGTCGTTCTCAGCTTCCTTACCTTCTGTATACAGTGGCCCTACCACCTCTAGCATGCACCAACTCATACATGAGCCTTTCATATCCATCAAGATCTTAGTCTTACAGACCTACATCAAGGTCAGGGACTAAGTCTTATTTAGGTTTGATCATGAGAGGATAATCAGGATTTCAATACAAAATAAAAATAGAAATTTAGAGTAGCCTCCATAGAGAATGAGGACGCATTCTTGGAGATGACTTCTTCCCTTGCTTTAGGTTTCTTTGGAGAAATGTCAAAAGTTCTCCAAAATGCTGGAATGAAGCTTAGCAAATGCTGTAGTGAAACTTTCTGCCTCTCTCCAATCGCTTACACAATGGAAGTGAAGGCGCTAATTGGAATTGATGGTGGTTTGACATTCAAAAGTGAAAATTTTTCTAACATAGTGGACGGCTACCTTGGCGTTATATTGGAATTACCTTAGAGCTTAAAAAACTACCACTCACCCACCGCCCATATTTCTGATATAATTGTTCTGGGTTGTACCCGATGTATTGGGAATTTTAAGGGCTTCCTAAACCATTCTAACATGCAGCCAACCTAGAGCAGGAGTTCTCAAACTCTGTACTTTTGACATGGGGGACTGGATAATTATTTGTTGTGGAGTGTTGCCCCATGTGTTGCAGGATATATAACAGCATCTCTCCCTCTATTCAGTTGTTGCCTGTATCATCACCTCTCTGAGTCTGGACATACAAAAATGTCTCTTTTGTGTAAGAAGAGAGATAGGGGCCTAATTTTTTGTTTGTGTGTTTGTTCATTTGTTTGCTTGCCTGTTTGTTTGGTTTTTTTCCTGCAGGTAGTTATCCAGTTTTCCCAGCACCGTTTATTGAAAAGACTGTCCTTTCCCCATTGTATGTTCTTGGTACCTTCACTAAATATTAGTTATAAAAGTGTGGATTTATATCTGAATTCTCTTTTCTGTTCCATTTGTCTATGTGTATGTTTTTATGCCAGAACCATGCTTTCTTGGTTACCATAGCTTTACAGAAAATTTTGAAGTCAGATCAAAAGCCAAATCAAAATGAGTTAAATACTTATATATAAAACCTGAAACTGTAAAACTACCAGAAGAAAATATTGAGGAAATGCTCCAGGACATTGGTCTGACATTTTTTGTCTGTAAAGACCTCCAAAGTACAGGAAACTAAGGTACAAATAGACTATTGGGGTTACATCAAACTAAAAGCTTATTCTCATTTGTTCTTTCATCAATAGAAGTGGAAAATAATTATCCACGTTAACCGTATATCAAAGACTAATTCAATCTTTTTATGTGTTTTTTCTTCTTCTTCTTCTTCCTTAAGACATATAATCTCAGCTCCTTTGGGACAATATGTTGATTCTCAGTCTACTATTCTGGAATCACATTTCTCCATGCAACGCATCTCACTTGTAGCACTAAACTTTGAAGGGTTCTTCATGAAAGACCAGCAAATATTAAGAATAGAAAATTCAAATCCAATTAAACATACTATGTTTCAATCTTCTAAAGCCTAGTTATTTTTTGTTCGTAGTATTTCATTGCTGTATTGTGTTTAACTGTGCTGACTGTAACATTCTGATTTAGTGTATCAGGCTTGGGAAATAGAGCCCATTTTTTCCCCATGGCACCTAAACTTACCTCTTTGATATTAGTTGCATGTTAAGAATAAGAAAAATAATACAGAAAATTAGAAGGTGAAAATTTAAATAATAAAATTGAGTTTGATTTTTTTTAAGTTTTTTAAAAAAAGGTCTCTTGAGAAATACCTTGCCTCTAGTTGAGAACCATCACCCTAGAATGAAGAAGGCTGCTACTCAATGTGGTTCAAACTCTTCAGTTTTGTTTATGGTGAGTTAAGACTCAGTCAATAAGCATAAAGTATGGGGCAAGAGTGCTGCTGTCAGGTCAAATGTCTAGGCTTGAATCTAGGTTCTACACCTAACAGTTGTGTGACCTGAAGAAAGTTACTGTTTCTCTGTCAGTTGTGAAATCAGGTCAACAAGAGCACATATCTTGTAGGATTATTGTGGGAATTCTATGAGTTAAAACCTGTAAACCTTTAAACCTGCCTGTCATATAGTAAATTCTCATTAAATGTTAACTTCAGTTATTATTAATTGTCTCTTCTATGTTCCATGCTCATCAAGAAAACAGAGCCAAGATTCTCCCGTCAGGTTCTGCCCTTGATTCAATATTATAAGGCATGTCCTGGTTGGTGACTTAAGTTCCAAGCCTTCATGATCTGATAGCTCAGATGGTCAGAATTTTGGGCTAATTGATTCCCTGACTCATCAACAAAATAGCCTGATTGGTTCCTATTTGACTATCATCTCAGCTCCTTGAGTCTAGAAAAGAAGCATCAACTCTTGCATCCTGTTTACAACCTCACCAAGCACACACATGCGCGTACACACACACACACACACACACACGCACACACACAAACATAGAATGCCTCTGAAATGTCGTATTTCTTTATTTGACTACGACTTATGAACATTGTCAGTTGATTCATACATTGAGCCTGTTTATTGAAAACTAACAAGAAGGTATGGAGCACTAATGCAATCCATTCTCATGCCCTTTTTGTTCCCTGAAAATTGAAATTTAGAATTTGACAAAACAACTGAGATTTACCTCCACACAGTAGTGAAATACTGAATCACATATGGCTATTATTAGTATTTATGAGGCATATGCACATAAACTTTCATGTTTCTCAAAGTCTTTTCAGTTTTAAAATTTAAGATATGTTTATGTCCACATTCTAAGTAATGAATAAATTCAATATATAGCTATTTGGCTACAGTAAATTATTCTATCCTTTAAAAACAAAGTACTGTGCAAAATTTCAGTTACACCAGAGAATTAAGTTCAAGAGATCTATTGTACAGCATGGGTGACATAATGTATAGCTAATATAAACATGTTGTATACTTGAAAATTGCTAAGAGAATAGATTTTAATTGTTTTCACCATGAAAAATGTGAAGTGATACATAATTCAATCAATTTAGCAATTCCACAGTATACACATATTTCAAAATATATTGTACAGCATACATATATGCAAATTTTTATTTGTCAACTAAAATCATTAATTCATCAATTATAAAAATCACAATTTTGAATTAATTTTTTTTTGAGTTGGAGTCTCACTCTGTCGCCCAGACAGGAATGCAGTGGCTCGCTCCCAGCCACCACAGCCTCGATCTGCAGGACTCCGGCGATCCTTTTGCCTCAGCCTTCCAAGTAGCCAGAACTACAGGTGCGCACAACCACGCCAGGCTAATTTTTTTTTTTTTTATTGTGGAGATGAGGTCTTACCATGTTGCCCAGGCAGGTCTCTGAATTAATATTTAAGTTGAGCATGCTATCCAAATCCTTTAGTTCATCCATTTGGGGATTTTTCAAATTTTGAAAACTCCACCCATCCCATAGATATTTGTAAATTTTTGTTATCTGGGCTAGATTTGCTTTTATACCCTCTGGTCTTTTACATTCAAAACAAGTATCAAGCCCTGTAACTAGTGACTTTCCTTGGATCCAACATTTCTGAAGGTTTTCCTTGTCAACTCCTTCAACCGCCACCAGATTTGTGAGGGACAGGATTCCAGTCTCATCCTCATTTAAATTCTCATAAGATAACAGATGTGAAGATGCTTCATGACTGTGAGAACCTGGACATCTGTCTTAGGTGACAATCCTCTGTGAATCTCTCTTGTTTCTTCACGTCTAGGCATTGACAGGTATTTTATGATAGTCAAGATAAACAATGTCTCCCTTCCTTGAACATTTCAAAGTAGTAAAGATAATGACCTCTCCCTCCCCGCTCTGGAGAATAATTATTTATATTGCAGGGTAATAAAGTTACCCACAATATAGTAAGTGGCTTTTTCTCTCCCCAGAAGGGAAGGTGAGCAGATTTGCCATGAAATTCTTCTTATACAATTGAAGGCACCTTAAGTCATCATTCTCAGCTGTGACAAAGATTATCTCACTGTGCATGTATCCTTCACCTGGGCCTGCCTCTACACCCTAAGGGACTTGTGTGAGGGGCAGAGGGGACTTTTAGAATAAAGATATTTCCAGACAGAGACAAACAAAATCAGAAATAATTTGTCATCTGCAGACCTTCATTATCTGAAATTCCACAGGATAGACTTCAGACCAAGAGAACCGATCCCAAATGAAAGTCACAGATATAAGAAAAATAACTAACCAACAAGAACATTTAATAATAAGTGGGCAGATCTAAACAAACATGGACTGCATAAATCAACAGCCACAACTGCCTCAATAAGTACAAAAGACTTATCCACAAGAAACAATAATAAAGAGAAAATTAAAACACTGAACAACAATGACATATAAATAGTCATGATGAAGATCAGAGTTAACAATTCTTTCAGATCCTTGTATGATTCTGGAGGAAGATAAAAATATTAGCTAACTTTAGACTTTTGTTATGTAGCTAAGGTGATCACTAAAATAATAAGATGAATAATATATTTTCCAACAAATAAAGGGAGAAAACTGAGGGGGCAGGGAAGAAACCCTCAGTCAGCCAAATAATGGCAAGAAAGGAGAAGTAAAAAAAAAACAAAAAAAAACTAGAATGCATCATACATAAAGAAGAGCTCAGTTGAGTCAAAGAGAGCTTTTTTTTTCTTAGCAAAAACCCATATTTAAAAATTTTTCAGGGAGAGGATGTGTCTTCAGGGAAAGGATAAAAAGAAAAAAATTACACAGAAGAAAAACTCTTAATTGTAGAAGTGCAAAATCACACATGATTGTGCTTATCCACAAAAAGTATGTTAGAGTCCCAAAGTATTTCTTCAAATTATTGAAACCCAAAGAGAAACATTTTTCTCTCATAATTCCTGAATGTTTCCTGGGAATTTTTTTTTTTTTTTTTGCCTGAATGAATACAGATTATATATATATAAGACTTTTTTGTATATACATATATATATGTATATATAAATATATATATATATTTTTTTCTTTTCTTTTCTTTTTTCCTTTACCTTGAATGTAAAGAAACAAAGTCTGCCAGGCTCGGTGGCTCAGCCTGTAATCCCACACTTTGGGAGACTGAGGTGAGTGGATTGCCTGAGCCCGAGGGTTCGAGACCCGCCTGGACAATTTGGAGAAACCTCATCTCTACAATAAATCAAATATTAGCCAGGCATGGTAGCTCGCGCCTGTAGTTCCAGCTACTTGGAAGGCTGAGGCGGAAGGATCGCCGGAGCCCAGCAGGTCGAGGCTGCGGTGGCCGGGAGCAGCCACTGCACTACAGTCTGGGCAACAGTTAGACTTCAGCTCAAAAAAAGAAAGAAGGCCCACATTCAAGAACTTGATGTCTGGCCAAAGAGATGATTCAAAGATCACAAATTTTACAAAGGATGTAATTCTGAAAAGGAAAAAAAAATAGTCTAACAAACATAGCATAGGCATCTGAGTCCGTTTTATTCTCAACAGCCTTTGAGAATAACAGTGCATAATGTGACCCAAAGAATGCTCCTCAGCCTCCGCACGCTCCCAATCAGACACTTGAACAAGCGTCCAAGGGACAAAACCTCTTCCCTGGCGCTTGTTTTCAGCGGCTAAAGCTTCCGTTCCACCGTAGACAAGAAAGAGGCTGACGGTTTAAAAACATGACTATTTCTGTACCTCTGGGCTAAAAACAGCAGTTATCTTTTCTAAATTAGTTGGAAGGAGACTGACTATTTCTTCTTAAAGAAGGCAACAAATTTCCTTCCCAGCCTGAAATAATAGCTACTGTGCTGTTTGAAATTTGCCAGTAACAATGCATCTGCCATACATAGGATTCTTAAAGTTTCTTGTGTGTAAAATCTTTATGTAATATCTATTCACCAGGCAGCTTTCTGATTCCCACCTCCAGAATATCAATGAGGGGAGAGTGGGTAGAGGAAGGCAGGAGAGAACCATGAAGTTGCCCAGTTAAAGACAGCCTGGGTGATGCTGCCACATTGATCATCCAACTTGTAGATCAGTTCATTACTTGGTGCTTGTCCAAAATGTGGAATCTTGGGCTCCATCCCAGACCTTCTGAGTTAGCATCTGGATCTTATCAAGATCCTCAGATAACTTTTATGCTTATTGATGACAACGCATTAACCACCTCTCAGTGAGTTCCTATTGTAGCTTAAATGCGAATGAGAAGAATCTCTAAGGTCTTGTGACTTTCAGAAGTTAATTTCTTGGTAGGATAAGTAGTCTTAAGCTTAAACCTTACACATTTTAAGACAGAATTAAAACAATTTGTCCCCTGACTCTAGTTAATTTTTGTGAGTTAGGAGCTCGTAACAGTATTAGGTTTGGCAGTAAGTGAACAAAACTCAGAAAACAGAATTAAATGAGATGGAGGTTTATTTCTCTTGCATAAAAGCTGCCTATCTACATAAGGGAAGACCAGAGTTAGCATTCTGGCTTCACACTGCCTTCAAGGGCCCTGGATCTTATCTTTCTGCCTCCCCAAGATAGTTACTGGATCTTCAGCTATCAAGTCCAAGTTTCAGCCAGCAAGCAGAAGAAAGGGAATAAGACAAAGGGATATCCCCTCCCTTTAGAGTGCAAGTCCGGAAAAACTCCAAGGACACTATTACTTTCATATCAGTGGCCAGACTTTAGACATATGCGTACAGTTTATCCCCAAGGAATTCAAAGAATTTCAGGAAAAGTAGGCTTCTTGGTGGACACGCTGCCCCCTCCCCGCCCCCCACCATGCCAGTGTTCTGTTAATGAAGAAGAAAGGGTGTCAACTGGCAGTCTCTGACAGAGGCTCACTTAAAAGTCCAAACAGGTCCACAGGCAACCCCCAAAGCAAAACATACATGTAAAACAACCCATATTCACAAGTAACCTGCCTCTACTGTTTGAGGAGATTTGGTGAAATGTGCCTGGAGAAACTGTGAGGTACAGCATGGGAAAAAAAGCAAGAAAATGCCTAGTGGATTTTTGCTCCAATAGGGCCACTGAGTGACTCAGCTCCTGGGGGCAACTTTCACATGGTGGCACTGTTGGAAATCTGCAGAGCCCAGTTTGCAGGCTTTGCAGGGAACCTAAGCCAGGGGCTCTCCTACGAGCTCATCTGTGCAAAATCCAGCTCAGATATGGCCTGATGTTTTGTTTTCCTGTGGGTTTTCCCCTTTCCGTTTTTTAGCAACAGTGTTCAAAAATTCCCCAATTAGTAATTCAAGCATCTTCTTTTTGAAATATTAATAGCTGCAGAATGGTTATGGGCCATCCATCATTCACTAGTGTGAATGGTTTAATTACATTAATTTCCTGATGGCTGTCAAAGATCAGCTGTTTTGTGGAAAGGAGACTGTAGCCGAGGGCCAGGGGAGGTCAGTAAATCACTTTAGAGGACCAAACCCTTGTCCTGCCCCTCCGTTGAAACACTGCAAAAGCATAGCCTGAAGTCATTAGAGGCCGGGAGGCGAGGAGCATGGGAAACTTGGAGAGAAATACAGAAAGAAAGGTAGAATGATGGAAAATTAAAGCTTAACTCTTGCAAAAATTTGTCTAAAATCATCAAAATACAGGAATTGGAAAGAAAAATAATTCCCCTTTCCTTGTCAGCACCATATTATTCCTTGCCCCTGGAAAAGTCACACAGTATACTCAGATCAGTAGGATAAATGGGTACATTGTGTGTTCAGTATGGTTTGAAGCATAGCTTGGGGGTGAGTTAGCATGTGTTTTATGTGTTTGATAGAAAAGGCATGACTTTCCACACTTCTACACTGTGTGTGGTGGTGCAAAGTAGTTCAACCTCCATGGAAAGTGGTATAGCAATTTCTAAAAGAACTAGAAAATGACCTTCCATATGTTCCAGCAATCCCCCTTTCGGGAATAAACCCAAAGGAACATAACATCATTCTACAAAAAAGGATACCTGCATATGCATGTTTATTGCTGCCCTATTCACAATAGCAAAAACATGGAACCAACCCTACTGCCCATCAAAATGGACTGGATAAAGAAAATATGGCATATTTTCAAGATGAAGTATTATGCAGCCATAAAGAAGGACAAAATCATAGACTTTCCAGTAAATTGTGTGGAGTTGGAGAACATCCTACTTAGTGATCTATCACAGAAACAAAGAGCTGAATATCACATGTTCTCACTCATAAGTGGGACCTAAATATGAATCATATTAGCACAAGGGAGGTATTGGCAGTTGCTGCTGCCAGGGGAAGGAGAAAGTGGGGGGCATGTAACAACACAAAGGGGGGAACCTTGTCCTAGACCAGAAGAAATGAGGACCAGTTGAAGGTCCAAACTTCACCTGCACACAGACTACTTATGCACCTAATTCTGACTTGTACCTCACATCTCTATAATAAAATGAAAGAGAGAAAAAAGAAAGAAAGAAAGAAAGAAAGAAAAGAAAACTTATAGCATTCCAAACAGCCAAAGGAGAAATCAAACTTAGCTTCATAGTCGCTACAGATACTAGGGATCACCTATATCTAGTGTATTTCTACCCCAGTATATTATTGCTTCTGTTGTCATTCTAGTCGAGAAAACTCTTTCACACACACAGTTGTCTGATGGAGAACACATGGAAAACAGAGAAAGGGGAAAGTTGTTCTGAATGAATCAGAAGTCATCAGCTTAAACCCCTCCCCCCGCCAGCATTTGAGAGTCACCATTCTGCCCAAGACAGACCAGCATCCCACAGTAATACTACAGCTCAAATTTCCTGATGAGAAACAGAAGTACTCCCCTCACCCTTGCAAGGACTGTGCAAGTGATGGTGGCCAGACGCATGTTTACTGAGGCTGTTGGTTTCCAGTGTTCATTTAAAGTCGAACTGCCAGCACTACAGATCGAATCCAATTTTACATTTTCAAATAATTTTCACACTCATGAATTTTGCATAGTGCATATCACCTTTGTGCTCATTTTCTGGAAGAGGAAACTGAGTGGCCAGAAAGTGATAGAGAAAGGAGATTCAGATCTTCTGACTTTTCAAATTCTGCTGCATTTTATCATCACCAAGAAAACTTGCAAAAAAAAAAAAAAGAAAGAAAAAAAGAAACGCCAAGGATTTGGAAAGAAAGGCAATGGTGGCTGATTTTTAAACACTCAGAAGACCCTCCTCCCCCTTCCAACTAAATCTAACCAAAAACTGGGTGATTGCATGCAAACACCCACAGGCAACAGGTACGACAGAACTAGGGATGTATAAGAACCCCAAGATAAGAGTAATAAAGTGGGAAAAGCCAGCAGCAGGGATATACACATGTTATCTACATGGTGCAAGGGAAAGAGCCAGAAGAAGAAACCCCTTCTCATGGTTCGAGCAGCTGCAGAAATTGGGGCAGCTCTGATTAGCACCACATGCCTGTGCAGGGCAGAGATCCCTGTAAGATTAGAGGAGGGCTGGGCAGTCCCTGCCCTGTAAATTTTCTAATAAGCAAAGGGAAGCTCCCACCCAAGACAAAATCCCACCCTGAGAAGGATGCCAACTGAGCAGGACAGGCACAATAAGCAAAGGAAAAGGAAGATCCAGGTGAAAGGGGGAAGGGGACAAAGGATCAGACCTCAGAAACCACTTATGCTGTTATTATTATTATTATTATTATTATTATTATTATTACCATCGCTCCTAGTTATTTCATGAAAATAGCAGGAAAGGAGGGTCACACTTCATCAATAAGGGTACCCGATCTCAAACCAGGTGACATGGGGAGCAAAGGGAGGCCCAAACTTTACCTGTACAATGACCATTTGTATGCCTAACCCTGAATTGTACCCTACATCTTTAAAATCAAAATCAAAAAAGAAAAGAACAGAAAAGACAGTGCCAAAGTCCTGAATCTAGAAAAGCTGTCCCGGGCCATCTTCCTGTCTAAAATATAGAGAAACGTTTATGAACATTAATGAACATTTATTAGCATTATGTTAAGCTTGAGCAAAATAAAAGAACTGTGGGCTAAATCCAATACAAAGTTATTTTTCAAAAATAAACAAGGGGCAGAATATAAGAAAGACTCTCCAGAAATATGTGTCCACAAGCTCTATCCTGATATACCCCCCAAAAGGGGGATAATGATAAGAAAGTGATAGAAACCAGGAAATAATAGCATAAAACTAAGTTAGAAACATGCAGAAATGAGATGATAAGAAGACTAAATAATAAAAAAAATAGGAGATAAAACTCAGGGAAAAACACAAAGGAAAAAATTATTCTAGAAATGAAGACTGAACTTGAAATCACTCCAAAGCAATGAACACAATGGATAGTACCTTAAGGAAAATAGAAAGTGAAAAGGAGAAGAGTTTTAAAATTCAAGAAAAATACAAAAAAGATTTAAACTATTCTTGAGAAAGAGCTGCAGAAGATAAGCAAAACAGATGGGGTGTAGTGTTATAAGGGTCACCAGAGAAAACCAAAGCCAAGGAAGAAAACAAATACCAAAGGCTATCAATCAGGAAAACCCTTCTGAAGTTTAATGAAAAATAAAAGGACTTAAAACTTCTTGTGGAAAGGGTACACTATACGTGTGGACTAATCATCACAATACAGCCATGGCATATTCTGATAAAATAATTGGATTTAAAGAAAAAGAGTCTAGCACCCCTGCCTTTAAGCCACTCACAAGAAAAAGAAAATCAAGTTATCATCTGATCTTTTGACTTTATGTTATTTTTTAAAAAGGAAGCAACACACATAAGCAAAGAAAATCAAGTGTGAACCAGTATATGGAAAGGAAAATGTGAACCAGTTTATCATTCAGGCAAACATACCTCCAAGTACAAAGAGCACAACTGACATTATTAACTTGACAAAGTAAACAAGCAAGCTATAGCAGCAACAAACCCCTCAAAACCGGAGACAACCAAAATCACTAAAGAAATTTGACATCATATCTGGTGGTGAATATTAGCTATATATTTATCTATAGAACTCCCTCTCAAGGAATTCTACCGGGTAGCCATGAATGAGAACAACCTCGCTCAGTCATACTCATAGACTCATACCTCCTCGTAGCATGGGATTGAACCTTACAGTCTTTCACCTAGGTGACTGATTCCAGAAACTGCAAATCTTAAGAGAAACGAGTAGAATGTGTATGCATACGAGTACAGTACATACATAAATATAAGTATTAAGCACTCCTGCTTGATGGGAAAGCCTGCCAGAGTGCAGCAAACTGTCTTCTGCGGGATTTTCCTTCTGTGCTTGGCTGTTTGCAAGCTGGTTACAGCACGGTGGATGATGGGGCATTTACAGAGTAAGGACAATGTGACTGAAACATTTACCTGAAGGAGTTTTGCAACAAGCCTGTGTCTGGGGCATTTTGGTGACAAATAACTCAACAAAGGTGCTCTGCATCACTCTCCATGATAATGGTATTTGGTAATACCACCATGTGCTATTTTTAAGTCCATTTTGATCAAATGCTTTGTATGACAGTTGAAATTGAACAGCACTTGAGATCTGGAACTACTTCATACATCATACTCATGGAACAAATAAACAGATCCTGTTTTTCTTACTGTGCAATTGGGTCTCCCTAAGAACTGAAACAATAAAATCCTGAATCTCGACAAACCACCTTTTATTAACACGATTATTCAAAATCGCTCCAGCAGATGATAGCACAAGAGCAGTTTTTCCAAAAAAGTTCTAAAATAGAATACTAAGAAGACAGTTCTCTCACTATAGAATATCACTATAGATTGGAGTCCTCAGTAAACCAGCTATGAGGTTTTTTTTTTTTTAAGAAATTTTTTTTCTCTAAATTGTTCTGCTTATGGTACATCTCAGGGAAATAAAATCTTTAAAGTATTTACCAACACCGCTGATGCATGTGTTTATCAACACGGATGCATGTTTCAGAGATTGGTTGAATACTTACTATTTCTTTAAAGTGAAAATTCAGAAAGCCACCATTTCGATCAAAATCTCACAAGGTGGCACATAGCTAGCCAGGATCTGAATGACAGAGTCAGAACATTGACAAACCTCAGAGCGGTTTCTTTTTAGGAGCTAGAGGTGGTCATCTCATTCCAGAGGGTGAAGGGTATTCGGGTCTGACATCATGCTCCATCATCACTCTTCCTTCCTCCCACCTCAGTGCCCCCTGGCTGATAGCGTTGTTGATGTGTCCCCATTCAACATGCATATTCAAAACTTCCCTTGAAGATGTAAACAGGCTCTTAATTTTCCTCCAAGGACTTCTCCAGAACCTTTTACAAAAGCTACACTTTTTAGACAGAATGTGCAAATGTATGCCACCAGCTGTTTTGTTTATTGGGATCCTGTACACAAGAGTGCACATTCATAGTGCAAAAAGCCCATACCTTGTGTGTGATGGGCTGGTTGGGCTTCTGTGGCCATTATTTTACTATCTTAAATCCCAGCATCTGCACCTGCAAAATAGGAGTTCGTTTACCTCTCTTTTGGGATAGTTAAAGGTTAAAGAGAGATGTTGTGTAGTGTCTTAAACATAGCAAGTACTCAGTCAATGTTTATTCCTCAATTCACCCAACCCATTAGAAAAACCATGCCTAGAACAAATAAACACAACCCTTGTTACCAAACGCCATGCTAATCTAAACAGCACACCACAAAGTGTATTTCAGCAGCATTATTTTGTTAGATTACTGTTAGATGATCCACATAGTCAGTGAGATGGGGAAAAAAGCAGTGTCTGTGATCAGATTAGTTGAGAAACACCTACCTGCCTCCAAGAGTGCTTAGAGGACTTCAATTGCTCATATAAATTGTCATCCTTTGGGAAAGGAGTATGGGAACAAAGTGTGCTACATTTCCCAATATTTTGGGCAATAGAAATATCCTTGTCAGGAACAGCTATTAACACCCCCAGGGACTAATATTCTGTGAAACACGCTGTGGCAAATATGGGTCTTTGGAACTGAACTGACAAGTGGACAATCATTGTTGCCTCAGATGATAACAATGTTTTTCTTGTGTCTTTTCTGTGGAGTTACTCAAAAGCATCATGGGAATAACACACATTCAGCATTTCACTGCAGAGCTACTGGACACTTTTGCTTATTTCTTTCTTTCTTTATTTAGCATCTGGATAACTAAAAGTAAGTTGTTCACCTTTGTGAACAGCATAGCGAATAATTACAGTACCTGCCGCTTGACAAATGAGCATAATTTCTAAAGGTTGTTGGGGTCACTTTAGTCAGAAATATAATTAGCTGGACAAAAAACGAGTTGATGTTTTTATGCTTTTCATAGACCATTTAAAGGCCGGTTTGGGGGAACTCAGGGTCATGGAAATTCAAATTTCGTATGTGTTGGTTCGGATATATATATAAATAACCATTCTGAAAGGCAATTTGGTTTAATTTAATAAATATCCATTGTATATTTACAATATATGAGGTCCTATTTAGTAAACCAATCATATGGTGATAGGAGGTATGCCTTCCTTTGGACAGCAAATGATAATAAACCTATATTGTGAACTTACATACGGTATAATAGCTTGTGTGGGGCTCTTCAGGTAAACACTCCGGGATTTTGACATGCTGTAACATTTTAGTTTTGACTCCACTTAGCAATGCCAATTGCAAAAATCATTGAAACTAGTGTTCACGTGGAACAGAGTACTTGTCAGTTGCCAAAGCAACTACTCAGTAGGTGGTCTTGCAGTTCAATTCCAGAGCAGCTGTGGTCTACTCTGGAGAAAGAGGGGAAAGAGGTCACTTGGATTAAAGTGACTTCCAATCTACCTACTCAAATGATAGATATGCAAATTAACCACACCCACAAGATCCCAAGTGTGTTCCAGGTTCAGGAGGCAGAGGCCATCCCAGCTGGGTAGGTGACTGTGGCCGATGCCTGCCCCCGGTGTACATGCCCTGTGCAATCCTCTCTCCTTGGAATGTGAGTGGGTCTGTGAATATGAGGAATCTTACTCCTATGATTAGGTTACAGTATCTGACAAAGGTGAGGGATTTTGCAGATAGAATTAAGATGACAAATACATTGACGCTGAGTTCATCAAAAGGGAAATTATCCTAAGTAGGCCTGACTTACCCAGGTGAACCCCTATAGGGACTGAACCTTTCATGAAGGAAGAGATGAAACCCAGCAGCTTTAGAAAAGCAAACAGTCATGTTGTGGAGAGAGTCAGATGGCAGGGAAATGCCATCCACAACCACTCCTGGCAGTGTCCTTCCCACCCGTGGGTTTAACTTGTTCTCATAAACACACATGATGTATCCATTGGGGGTGTCTAGACAAATGTCAGAAACCACATCAGTTACCTGAATAGTGAAAATGCAGTATGAAGATGGCACATCTAGATAGTTATTACATAGGTAAATGAAAGAATAAGAAGAGATATCTAATAGGGGTAGTACCTACAAGAGACAGCTATCCCTCCAACAGCCAGGGAACAAAGAGAAGAGACTGGAAATGTTAAAGCCTACAGTGTATCCTGTGAAACTAAAACTCAGGAAGGACTGAGGAAGGACTGCTGGCTAGCTGGTGTCTCTGAGCTTGGCGAAGGACCCCATGGAAGTGGGATCCAGGTCTCCAAGAAGACAAAGAAACGTATGCTTCAAGTGCTGAAAATTTCCTCTAGATTCAGCTGCTGCTGTAGGAAGGTGCTGCTTTTCCTGGGTGACAAAATGAGGCTGAGGTGACACCCCCAAGTACAGCAAGCAGTCAAGAAGTTCACACGGAGAAGAAAGTATCTCTCTCCTGCAGCTCTGAAGGCTCCCTCTAGTGGTTCCTATTAGCTGAGTCTAACATGAAGCCAAGAGGAAGCTGACAGGTGGTTTCAGAGTCGCTGTCCAGCATCACAAGGTGAACATAGAAGGGTGAATTTGAAGTGGAGAAAAGACAACTCTATCACCAACACGCAAGGCTTGTGTTGCTTTCCTTCTCCCTTGTTCTGTCTCCCAGAACATCTTACAAACTTTATGGTACCTGAAAATCCACAATGAAGCTTTCCCTGGATGATAGGGTGCCCACACAGAGTCCAAGAAATTACTGCTATGACCAAAGCTTCTGCCTCCTTGATCTGCTACCACTAAACTCACAAAGCAGCCAAGAGCTGAACACCTTCCCCCACGCATCAGCCACTACGCCTGAGACCTCCAGACCCCGAAACCACACTGTGGGGTCTGCTGGAATGAGGAGACAGATGCCTTCTCCCGAGTCCCACTTGGCTGCATGGGTTGCCTTGTACTCCCACTGTCCCAGAGAGACCATGAAGAAGCCGGCCCAGTTTTCTTGCCGCTTTCTATCACAAGGACCAGGATCTATGGGACTGGTCAGAAAATTCTCAGAGGAACAGACACCGCTGTGAGACTTAATTCTTAGATAGTAAGTGTGTAGTCTGCCTTTCTTTTTCCTTATAGTGAATGATATCTCCTTTTTAATTCAGCAGTGTCAAGATAAATTGCATGGGTATGTTATGAACACCCTTGAATTTAGTCTGTACCACAACCTCTGCCACTTGGGAGAATATACTACACAACATGTAGAGAACATTTTAAGAGGCAAAAAGTTTTTCTAATTATGAACAGGCTGTAGAGCCTGACAGTTGAATTTGAAGATTAGCTCCATATGTGACCTTCAGCAAGTTGGTCATTGCCTCAGGCTACTATAACAAAATACACTGAGTGGCTTATAAAGAAGAGGTATTTATTTCTCAAAGTTCTGTAGACTGAGAAGTTCAAGATTAAGGTACAGATATATTCAGAGTCTGATAAGGGTTGTGTTTCTGGTTCATAGACGGTGTTTTCTTGTTGTGTGAGGAAGGGGCAAGGGGTTTCTTTTGGGCATCTTTTACAGGGCATTAATCCCATTTATGAGGGTGTCACCTCCAAGTCCTAATCACCCCCCAAAAGCCCCACCTCCTAATGCCATCATCCAAGGGGTAGGACTCTAACATATAGTTTTGGGGGCTGGAAGCTGGGAGACCCAAACATTCAGACCATAGCATTTCTCTTCTCTGGGCCTTGTGTTCTTTGACTCTAAAATGGGGGTGATAACAATAGCACCTGTCACATGAAGTTGTTGTGAGAATTAAATATGTTAATGTAGGCAGAATACTCGGAAGAAAGCTGCCACAGAGAGTGCTTTATAAATGGAAACTGTTCTCATTTGTATTCCTAAGTGTCATTTTGAAAATATAACCAGATATTATGTTGTCGTATCAAGGGAATTCTCACTTCAGCACCAAGATCTCTATCTCACCACCTGCAAGCTAAATCTGGGAGTTCCTTAGGACTCTGCAATGTTTCTTTCCCCTGGTCATTTTCTTCCCTAAATGATCTCATCCTTCACTGTGACTATATATCATTTATGTGTCTTCAAGTCCAAAAGGTATTTCTAGTACACGGATCATTGCTCTCATCTTTAAACATACACATATCCTATTACCTACCTGAAATATCCACTGTGATGGCTCATAGTTGTCCCAAATGTACCATGTCTGCAGTCGATATCCCTAGTAACCTAGCCCTCCCACAATCTCTTTCGAATGACTCTTTTCCTTCTCAGTAAACAGTGTCATAGTCTATCCAGGGGCTCAATCCAGAACTCTGGGAGTCTTCCAGGATTTATTTCTCTTCACTACCATCCCATACCCAATTGAGTGGCATTCTCTGTCACTTTTTCCTCCAACCCATAATTTAATTTATTCATTTCTATCCCCAGCATACTATGATCACTTCTTACACAGATTCTTGCTTCTATTCTTTCCTCCGCCACAATTCTTCTGCACAAGTCAGTCAGAAGGATAATTTTAAAGTATGGTTCAAGTCAGGAGGCACCTCTCCTTAAAACCTGTGATGGCTTTCCGTCACACTGAAAATGAAATTCATGCTGCTGATTTGTGACTGTCAGGGGATTTTTGTGGTATGACTCCTCTTTTTCGCCGTAACCTTTTCAGTCTCCCTGGACATCTTTCAGTCTCTTGAACCTACGAAGCCTTTCCTGCCTTCAGATCTTCATGTAAGCTGGCTGTTCCTTCTGCTTGGGATGTTCAGTCTACTTTCCTCTATCTGACTCACTTGCAGCCTGGGGACTTACCTTGGAAACATATTTTCTGATCACTCTGCCTAAAGTGGGTTCTATCACTTACCATCTCACTCCTCCTTCAACCTCTACCATGGCACACCATTCTCTTCAATGCATGTATAGCTGTCAGTGCCATTGACTTGTTACTTTCATATATCATTGTCTGTCCTCCCACACAATACTCTATAACATATTCCCCTGCCACTCTATACTTGAAGGTTAGGACTCAATGCTCAATGCCCAGTGCCAATTCCACAATATTTGTCCAAAAAATTGTATTGAATGAATGAATAAACATACCATGGGTGTCCTCCATGAATATTTTAGTGAAAACAACAGAATTAACTAACCAGATGGAAAGGGGAAATAGTAAAATTCCTTGTAACGAAATGGCACGATAACATACTTAGAACATTAATGTCATAAAATAGCTTAAAATCCATATTTATCTGGCCTTTGATTCTAGGTATATCCAGATAATTGATAAGCTCAACCCAGGGCTTCACATCTGATATAGCTCCCAGTTGCCACCCCAGTAGCTGTCATACTTTAAGTCTTTCTTTGCTGGAACAACTATACCACTGGTTCAAATTATGCCAAATAAATTTTCAATACCTTGAGCAAAGTCACAAAATTCCATTTCTGCATTATTCAATAATTACATCTTTTGGTATCATTGTGACGAACCAATCCAGATCCAAAATTGTTACTCTCAGTAGCCAATGTTAAGCTCACATCTCTCCTTTGTCTCTTGTATAGACTAAGACTCAGGCTTCTATATTTAACTGTCATCTTCTACTTTGCTAAAATAGGTCTTCTAGTAAGAATCTTGAAAGAAAATAAAAGAAGCACAATCTTTAAGCAAAGAACTTACAGTTTTAAGTCTATGTGCACCATACTCATTTGTACTAAAATCAAGGAACAAGATGAGACTTATACAGAGATTGTTTCTGCGGTGAGATGTCTGTGCCTCTGATAAAACCTTCCTGGAAGTATCTCCCTCGGTGATATCTCATGAAGTCCTTTCTCCTCAACAGGACCATGTCTCAGATTCTACTATTGAAAATAAAATACTCACTGTGGCTCTCACTTTCCTCTAGCTACTCTCCGCCATACTCCTTCTTATCTAAGTCAATATTTAGGGAAAAGCTTTGTCCATTTCCAAACATTCTACTCTGTATCATCGAAACACTTTCCTTCTTAAGTTGTGTAAATCCAATGGCTGACCGATGAGAAATGTGAAGACCTGGACCCACATTCCAACTTGAAGCAACTCTCAAAAGCCACCTAAGCATCAGGTTCCCAGTAGCACAACTGAAGTGTTGATAAAGCCTGCATCACAACCCAAATTCTCCCTCTGCCCAATCCTGTTGCCTTCCATTAGTGTTGATCTCAAGAACATTTCCTAATAAACATCCTATACACCATTTTCCATCTCAGAAGTCTGATTCCTGGGGAACTTAACCTGCCACAAAGCCTTCAGTATTATAGGCATCCTTTAACTTTCTTTCATATCACTCTTAACAATTAGAGTTTAACACAAACTTCAGTGATTCTTTGATTAATGTTGTGATGGACAAGCTCTACGTGCCATGAAACAATGAAGCGTGTCATTTTTGCTCACTATTATGTTCTCAACACTTTGCACAGTATACTTGGCACACAGTAGATTCTAGGTGAATAGTCAATTGTTGCATGATTATTTAAATGAATTGATGGCCTGACAATTCACCGTTAGAAATTCATCTCATTGAATTAAGTTACTGGATTTTACCTAAAATGCTATTCAGTAAGTATAATCTATCAACATCCCAGGTTGAGAACATAAAACTTTCCTGGGGCTGGGGAGGGAACATTTAAGAGTGGGCTCAGGCAGGATGTCTAGTAAAAGAAAAGAGTTAGATGCTAACTGAAGATCAACCATCAACATAACATAGTGTAAAGGTAAAAAGCATGGTTTTCAGATTCACTCAAACTTGGAGTTGAGGCCAGACTTCGTTACTTACTAAGTGTGTAATATGTAATTTTTTAAAAATTAAAGAACTGCCAATTGGAAAATTATAGGTATAAAGTAAACTCATGATAAATATTGGTCTCTTCTCCACATACTTCATCCTCCTTCACTTACTTTATAACTTTGTTTCAGAAAAATGCTGCCTATGAAATTGCCTTATCTGACTATCCACAGAGGAAGAAAGCCAACATGGAGATGTAGTTTGGCCCCTTCGATTCACTTGTTCTTTCTTTTCTAAAAAAAATCTTTCCAGTTTCAAGTTGATGTCAGTGAGCTAGTCATCACACAATCCTTGGAATGGTTGCTATTAAATCTGGTCACAAGTAATGAACTGAAACAAAGTATCATGGCAAAACTATGCAAATCGACCCATATCTAAATCAAACTAATAGGCGGACTTCTCATCCAACTGCCAGATAATTTACTTCAAGCCACTGGATATTGATTCTACTTGGAATGGTGGGAAATCTATCATGCTTAAGACGCCATCTGTTCGAACTGCCAATGGAAGTTATTTCTCACTCCCAAGGTCTGCTGGCCAAGAGATTATCCCTTATTTCCTGCAGGTTTTCAAAAGCTTCATTAGGTTTCTAGTCAACATTGGATGAGGAATCAAATCTATTTATTTTCATTACTTCTAACAATTGACTAATTTTTATACTTCTAGTCAGGAACTTCCCCTCAACCACAGACATAAAAATCAATGGAAGAAAAGAGACTTATAGCGGGGCATAGGAGTTTTGTGGAGAAGATATCTAAATTTGTAAGCAATTCAACAAGAGTTACAGATATTAGATTCCATGCAGCTACAGAGAAGAGTTAGAGGGGTTACACAGCAGTCTTCGGTTTATTAGAGAAGGAGGCCAGAAAACTCAAAGAAAAATATGTGGCTGGAAAAATTAGATCAAGATTTTCAAGAAACATTATGGAAATTCTACTACCTAGAACACTGGGTTCATGTTAAATTCTGTGGTTGGTATTGTAGTAAATACCCATTTGTACTGATGTAAACACGGATTGGTGGTATAATTTCATGCCAGATCCTACAGAACTAAATGAGTTAGAGGTCCAAATGACTGTACTAGGAATGCAATGTCTAATGCTAAGCAGTGAAGTCTGATGGAACATCTTAGTGGTTAGAGAGTTTTAATATTGTACAAATTCATTCAAATTTTCTCAAAGGCATATTTCTTTGAAGTAAATTCACATTGTTTCAAAAATTTTCACTCTATTCAGGACATGGTGCTGTTCCCATTCCAAGTGTCTCTAAATCACTAATTTGTCAGAAGGTGAAAGAAAATTTTTTTCTCAGTCATTAGTTTGTTAGATTTTCCCAACTTTTCCTGAAATCAGTTAATCAAAACTTGACAGTGCAATTAGCTGATAACACCTAGTTTAACTGTGGTTGGTGAATTTTTGACATAGACATATTTAAAAGTGAAAACAATCTACCTGGTGTCACAGCTTTGTTTTATTTGGAGTCTTGGTGAAAACACAGAGAAGCAGAGTAAAGGGATGAATAATATATGCAAAGTGTACACATACAAAAGCCTAGTCATGTATATAAACAGTTAAATTGGCAATATTATCAACAGTAATTATCAAGTTAATGTGGAATGGGTGAATTGCTACATGTGAAAAGCCTTAAGTTATTAAAATTATATATCTTTGGAAGACAGTGTGAACTACTAGACACCAAGTGATAGGTTGAAGAAGGGAAGACAGTTGCATGTAATGTGTCACCCTCACCCACATTCTAGCTCCTTAAGATAAGACACCCTCAGCAACATACATCTTAAAATTGCTTCTCTGGATACATATCTGCTGTTTGAAGTCCCTAACTCAGGACCCTATAACTTCCCTGTGTAACAAATGCAAAAGAGAAGGACTACGATGAAGACCCCTCTCAGTTAACTATCTTTTCAGTTACTTTATTTGCATTTTTGTGATATTTTTATCTATTTATCAAGTAATAAACATTAATTATTATAGGCTGAAGAAGATTAAAACTACACACATTCTTTCTCACAGAAATAAAATCTCAGTAAACTGCCTACCCATCTTTTTCCGCACATATAACATGTTTACATAATATTTATTTACAAAGTTGAGATTATACAGGGGAACATATCTTTTTTAATATAATTTTGAGAATTCCTCTCTGGCATCATATCTTTTCTTGGGCAAGTTTCTACATTTCTCAACAAATATTTATTGTCAGATGGTGATAGGTACTAAAAAGAGTATGTAAGAGGGTAAGGAAGATAGGGAGAGTGAGGGCTTGGGGGATGGCACTGTTATTGAGAGTGCTCATAAAAGACGTTGCTGATCACGTGACATTTGAGTAGAAATCTGAAGCACATCCTGAAACCCTGAACAGGAGAAGCCTGGTGTGTTCAAGGAACTGCTGAGAAGTTGATGGAGCTAACGAAGGGTCTGTCTGGGAAAGCATCAGGACATGATCTGGAATAGAAAATAAGATGTCAACTGTTGGGTATAGAGATGCTTAATAAGTGGGAAGATTATGTTGGGTGTTTGTAGCCATTGTTAGGACATAGGTTTATCCTCTGAGTGAAATGGGAAGACACAAGAGGGTTAGGAGCGAAAAAATTATATGATAGGACTTCCATTTAAATCCGTTTTTCTTCTCGGTGGTTAACAAAGAGTATAGAGGTGCAGTCAAGAAAGCAAATAAAGCAAAATACGAGGTCTACTAGTTAAGTTTGTGAACTCACTCTAGAAAAAGTACTCCATACCCCATTGCTGAATATCACCACAGTCACCTTCAAAGTACTCCCTGTGGGAAGCTATGCACTGACACCAGCACCTAGTCAACCCATCAAAGCAACTTTGGAACTTTTTTTTTGGAAAGCCATCAGAGCTGTCATCATATTACCCTTGATGTCCTTTTTTCCATTATCATTGGATAAAGAAAAAAGTCATTGGGGCTAGATCAGGTGAGCAGGGAGGGTGTTCCAATACAGTTACTTGTACAGTGCTGCCAACATTAGTGCACAGGGGCAAGGTCACAAACTTAGTTGTCATATCTCCACAAGTAACAACAACGGTTCTGATGGCCATCCCAGAAAAAGAGTTCCAAAATTGCTTTGACAGGTGGACTAGGCACTGGCAACAGTGCATAGCATCCCAAGGGAAGCACTTAGTAGGTAACCTAAGTAAAATTCATCAGTAAGTTATGTAGCACTTTTTCTAGTACGGTACCCAAGCCTAATTGTTGGATCTTATAAAACATAGAGGAATGTATAGCAATAATCCAGGTGAGAGCAAATTGTGGCCTGGACCAGAGTGTTCGTTGTGGGGATGGTGAGAAATAGATGGGTTCTGGATATAGTTTGAAGGCACAGCCAATATATTTTCTGATACATTGGATATGGAATATAAGAGAAGGGAATCAAGGATAACTCCCCATTGTTTGTTCTAAAAATTGACCTTGAAAAAAGTCAAAGTTGAACTAACTTTTCCAATAAAGGACCACATAGTGTTTTAGGCTTGTGAGCTATATGATCTCTATCACCATTATTCAACTCTGATGCTGTAGCATGAATGCAGCCATAGACAATAAGTAAACCAATACAAAGCTGTTTACTTAGAAAACATCAGTTACAGAAACATAGTGGGCTGAATGGACCCAGAAGCCATAGTTTGCTAACCACTTAATTTAAGTTACAATATGTATGATATAAAATTGCTTGTAGTATTTTTTTATTCCATAAGAGCACAAATATCTGAATTTTAGCCCTATTCTGTTTATGGTCACTCATTAATTTTTGCTCCTTCCCCAATCTGTCTACTTCTCAGTGAAAGGTGTGTGCATGTGTATGTGTGTGTGTATGTGTGTGTGATCCCCCCAGAAATGTTTAGTTGTATTCAGTGGGATACAGAGATGGACTGTAGTGGACTTAATCAATCCTGGCTAAAACTAGAATCTTGTTGATTTTAAAATGTTAATCCTGCCTTGCATTCCTGAGATACACCCCACTTGGATTTGGCAAAATACCTTTTTAAACACATATTGCTGGATTTATTTTGCTAATGTTATATCAAATATTAACATTAATGTCCATGAAGGATATGGTTATGTAGATTTCTTTCTTCTGGTTTTGCATTCGGGTAACACAATAGTACTTCTTATCTGTGGTGTGGTTTTACGTGGCCTCACTTACCCATGGTCAGCCATGGTTGGTAAACATTAAACAAAAAATTTCACAAATAAACAATTCATAAGTTTTTAATTGTGCACTACTCCAAGTAGTGTGATGAAACAATGCCACCCAGTTCTGTCCCACATAGGATGTGAATCATCCCTTTGTACAGTGGATCCACACTGTAGAAGCTACCCACAGTTTAGTCATCAACATTCTCTGCTCCTGGCATTCAGCTATTATCATGGCTCTATGATCCAGGATCACCAGAAGTAGATGATCCTTCTGATGTATCATGAGGTCAGTAGCATCCTCTATATAAATATCCACTATATTTCAGTGCCTATATCATTCACTTCACTTCATCCTATCATGAAGGTTTTTTATCATCTTATATCATTATAAGAAGATTGAGTACAGTAGAATATGACACTCGGAGAGACTACATTCATATAACTTTTATTACAGTACCTTATTATAATTATTCTATTTTATTATTAATTATTGCTGTTAATTTCTTACTGTGCCTAATTTACAAAGTAAACTTTACCATAGATTTATATGTATAAGGGAAAACACAGTAGAGTATGCATACAGTTGGTACTATCCACAGTTTCAGGCACAACTGGGCATCTTGGAATATATTTCCCCAGGATAAAGGGGGCACTACTGCATTGATCTCATAAGATGAGTTTGAAAGCTTGCCCAATGTTAGGTTAAGAAAACAAGCAGATAGGGAAAGAGTCGAGAGACTCGCGGCTCAACCGCAACACAGATTTATTCTGAAGAAGAGACCAGCAGAGGGGGACTCCAGATAAGATTGAAGCCCACCGCTGCTCACAGGCTAGGGCAGTTATAGGGATTGAAGGGAAAATTTTGTGGTTGGCATTGCTAGCGGGTAACTACGGCTTGCACTTAAGTAAATTGGAAGGAAGCCTTATGATTAGGCTAGGTGTTATATACAGCAGGATGTTTTACAGCTTTGGCCTAGTCGGTAGTTTTCCATCCCAGGGTAGCTAGCAAAATGGCAGAGATCATTTAAGATGGTGTCTCTAAGGCTAACACCCAACTCCTTAATTTTCTGAAAAACTCTATATAAAATGAGTATAACATCTGCCTCAGATGTTTGACACCATTCATCTGTGAAGCCGTTCGGCCCTGGAGATATTTTCTAAAATACAAATGCATTAAATTTCTACATTTAGGTAGCCTGTTCCTTTCAAAGTAATTGCTTACTTTAGAGTTTCAAATGTACAGCATAGATTTTTAATAATATTATTTTATAATGTTTAACGTATGTAGGGTTTTATGGTAGCCTCTTTCACGTCTGATATTGCAATGTATGCTTTTTTTCTTGCTCAGCTTGACTAGACATTTATCAATTGTATTTATATTTTCAAGAAAACAGGTATTGATTTAATTTATTTATCTTTTTTGAATGCTTTTGTGCATATCTTCTATCTTCATTATTTTCTTTCGGTTACTTATTCGGGGTATAGTTTTTTCTTCTCTTTTAACTTCGAAAATTGTAAACTTAGCTAACTGATTACAGATGAAAATTTCACAAATTTTGACACGCGTTTTCTTTATCATTAACTTTTAAAATTCCACTTTCAATTTTTCTTAGACCCATTGGTTATTTAAAACTGCATGACTTGATTTTTAATACTTGGGAAATTTTCCAGGCAGTATGCTAGTGACATTTATTTTAATTATATTTTTTTGAGACTGGAAAATATAGTTTATTTAGAAAATAAATTAGAGAGAGAGCAAGAGAGAAAGGATTAGCCTCTCCAAGACAGGAGAGTTTTGATTCTATTATCATCAGAGAATATGCTCTGGATTATTCCAATAATTAACTAAAACTTGTTTTATAGCTCAAAATATGGTCTACTTTAATAAGCATTTCATGTACACTTGAAAAAAAGTTTAAATAGTATTCTGTTTTTTGAGAGAGGAAAATTTCATAAATGCCAATTAATTTGTCTTGTTCAAATATGTTATATTCTTATTGATTTTCTGTTTACTTTCTTGTGTGTGTGTGTGTGTGTGCATACTTTATCAATTACTGAGAAAGGGGTTTTGAAATTGCGAAATGTAGGCTGGGTGTGGTGGCTCACACTTGTAATTCCAGAATTTCGGGAAGACAACAGGAGGATTGCTTGATCCCAGGAGTTCAAGGGCAGCCAGGGCAACATAGCAAGACTCATCTCTACATAAAATAAAAAATAAAATTAGCCAAGCATGGCGGTGCATGCCTATAGTCTCACCTACTTGGGAGGCTGAAGTGGAAGGATCACTTGAGCACAGGAAGTTGGGGCTGTGGTAAGCCATATTTGCTCTGACCTGGGCAACACAATGAGACCCCAACCCAGAAAAAAAAAGAGAAAGAAACTGCCCAACGTAATTCTGAAATGGTTTAATTCTTCTTTCAGTTCTATCAGTTTTTTCTTCATGCATTTTTATGAGTTACAGAGTACATAATCCATAAAAATGAATATTATATGCTATTGGTTATTTGAAACTTTTATTGTTCCTGATAAAATACTTTGTGCTTCTCAATATTAATATGGCCACTTCAACTTGATTATAATTAGTGTTTGTACGGAATATCTTTTTCATCATTTTCCTTATTTCCTATCTATGTTTTTATATTAAAAGTGGTTTTCTTGTAGACAGCATACAATTACATCCTGACTCAGTTTTTGCAATAGAATAACCTCTGTGTCTATTTAAAATATAAGGTCTATGTCCTTTTACTATAACTAATATAAAGTAAGACCAGTGCGTAATTGTGCTCTTATTTTATTTTCAACTGTAAACAACTGGGAGATGCAGACTCATCTGAAAATATAGTTTTCATCCAGGTTTAAAGTTGAAGCTTTCCCAAGAAGTGTGATGAATTTAAAATGGTATAAAATACTAATGGCATATATAAGAAATGTATAACGAAGGAAGAAACAAGCAGGCTTAAAGATAATAAAAATGTTGTGTGAGCAAAGGATTATGGAACTTAATGATATGAAAACATTATTGGAGCCCAATGTCTGGAGGGAGTAAAATGCAAAGTTAAAAGGTAGAGTACAAGACTTGGAAAGGGCTGTAGTTGCGAGTAAAGAAAATTTTAAGTTAACATCTAATTCCTCACTAGAAGTTCTAATAGATACAAAGAACGTAATTTTCACCATAATGTAAATATTGAAATTTTAACAAAGCTATTATATCACTTTAATAATGTAGTATTTGGAATATACTTTCTACAGCACTTTAATATGTGGCATCCTTTTTAAAAATATGAAAATAAGTTCCTCCTTAACAGATTAATATTTTGCACTATTCTTTTTAATCTTTAGTTTGTATTTGCATTTTATTTCTCCCATAAAATTTTATCTCAGTGATATATGTTTCTATGTCTTAAAACCTTTATTATCATCTTACTTACATTTTTGCAGCAAAATGTGTGTGTACATTATTTTTTATAAATTTACGTTAATTTTTTGAATTTTAGTTATTATACAGTTATTCGTAGTAATCAATTGAGCAAAAAAATTGCTAAATCAGTTTCTTACCCATTCCCTGCTTTGAAAAAGAGACAAATAAATCACTTAAAATTATTTATTTTAAATTATAGATTTTTATGTGACATCAGATATATAATTCTAAGAGTTCATAAAATTGAGCAAAATTGCTATAACCATCCATCTTCTGTTCCCATTTACGTAAATAAATTTCCTTAGTGCTTAAACTATGAAAAACATACAAATAAAAATTTAGGATTAGATTTGATACTAAACTTCCCCCACTCTAGTAATAAGTGATGCTTGCCCATAAAAATAATTCTTTTTTAAAAGCCTGTTCATCTTATTAAGAAATGTGTTGTTAATAAAAATTTTGCATTTTATGTTTAACATTTATCAAAATTTGTAAGGCAACATAATCTCATATGCAGAAAACACTAGAAACTTTACCAAATAGCTGTTAGAACTAATCAACAAATTCAGTAAAGGATACAAAACTAACATGCAAAAATTAGTACTATATCTAAACTCTAAGAGAGAACTGCCTGAAAATGAAATCAAGAAAGTAAACCCATTCCAATAGCTGCAAAAAATAAAACACTTAGAAATAAATTTAACTAAAAAAGTGAATGATCTCTACACTGAGATCTATAAAACACTGATGAAAGAAATCAAACATGATATAAATAAGGAGAAAGATATCCCATGTTCATGGATTGTAAGAATTACTATATATAATATTCATATAATCCAAAGTAACCTACAAACTAAATGCAATCCCCAAAATACTAATGACATTCTTCACAGAAATAGGACAAAAATTATAAAATTCATATGGGTCCACAAAGAATCCCAAATAGCTAAAGCAACCTTGAGCAAAAAGAACAAAGATGGAGGCATTACAGCACAGAACTTCAACATATGAAGCATGATAGTGATGTAAAAACAGATGAAACAGAATACAGAGCCCAGAAATAAATCCATAGATTCACAGTCAATTTATTTTTGACAAAGTTGCCAAGAACAAACAATGGGAAAAGGAAGGTCTCTTTAATGAATGGTATTGGGGAAAATGAAATTAGGCCTTTATCTCTCAGCATATACAATAAATAAAAAATAGGTTAATCACTTAAATGCAAGACTCCAAACTATAAAATTACTAGGAGAAAACATAGAGGACAAGCTCAACTACATTGGTATGGGCAATAATTTTCTGGATGTGACCTCAAAAGCACAGGCAACAAAAGCAAAAAATTACATCAAACCAAAATTGCTATTGCACAGAGAAGAAAATAATTATCAGAATGACGTGACAACCTACAGAATGGAAGAAAACATGTCAAACTTTACATCTGATAAGGACTTAATACCTAAAATATATAAGAAATCCAAACAACTCAAGAGCAAGAAAATAAATAACAGTATGTAAAAATGTACTAAAGACTTAAATAGGTATTTCTGAAAAGAACACATATCACTGATCATCAGAAAAATATGAATTAAAAGGACAAAATTACCTCACTCTAGTTAGAATCACTATTATCAAAAGACAAAAGATAGTAAATTGGCAAGTATGTGAAGAAAATAAGCCATTTGACACTGTGCATGAAAAGATAAATGAGGACATTCATTATAGAAAACAGTATGGATAAAAATTAAAAATAACTCTATCGTATAATCCAACAATCCTACTTCTGGATATATCCAAAGGAGTTAAAATCAGCATGTTGAAGAGATACCTGTACTTCCATATTTATTGCAGAACTATTCACAATATCTAGAATATAGACTCAAACCTTGTGTCCATCAATAGACAAATGGGTAAAGAAAATGCAGTATATATACACACAATGGAATACTATTTAGCCTTTAAAAAAGAAAGAAATTCTGTTACTTGTAACAACATAGATGAACCTAGAGGACGTTATGCCAAGTAAAATAAGGCAAGCACAGGAAGTTGTTTTTTTTTTAAGTCTCACTGAAGTAGAGTCAAATGGTGGTTACCAGAGGATGAAGTGGGGGAAAGGGTAAGAAATATTGGTCAAAGCATACATATTTACATTTAGATAGAAGAAATAAGTTCACAAAATTCATTGTAGGCATGGGGACTGCAGTTAATCACGACGTATTATATTCTTGAAAAATGATCACAGAGTGAATGTTAAGTGTTTTCACCACAGAAAACAATAACTGTGTGAGGTTATGCATATGTTAATTAGCTATATTTAACCAATCCACAATGTCATTTTTAAAAATAAATAAATTTGAAAACATGTTTTTATGAAAAGAAGGCTCCTCAAGACCAAGAATACAAAGCAAGGGCATTCTGTGTAGAAAGTCAGTCTCCTGAGGGAACTCCTACAGATCAAAGCTTTATAACCATGGTATCCTAAAAATGGACAATCTGCATCTTCTTTGAAAAAAAAATTGGGCTGTTTTTGTCCATAGAAACATTTTTTCCACTAGATGTCCCACAAAGGTACAATAAATATGACTGCTAATAACTTAATACACACCCATGTCCCTCCCCCAGCAATATACAATCCCACGGAAAATAAATCAGTCTTTATTGTGGGTTAGTGAAACTAAAGGATAATAAACTGCCCGAAAAGGCAGGTTCATACTACCCTCACTGAAATCACACTGCTTATGAAGAGTAAGGGTTCTATTATATTTAGTGCTACTCAGTAGTGTTCCTCATTGCTAGGGTCTGAAAGTTCATGTCCCCCCAAAAACTCATGTGTTGGAATCTGATACTCACTGGGATAGTATTAAGAGGCCAAATCTTTGGGACGTGATTAAGTCATGAGGACTCCACTCTCATGAGTAGGATCAATGCCCTAATTTTTTTTTTAAGTGCAGAAGAGTTCCTCCCCCACTTTCTTGCTGAGGAGGCAGCAAATCATCATCTGTGAAACAGAGAACAAGCTTTTACCAGCATTCTATCTGCCAGAACCCTGACCTTGGACTTCTCAGCCTCAGAACCGTAAATAATGAATTTCTATTGTTTATAAATTAACCAGTCTAAAGTATTTTGTTATAGAAGCCCAAGTGGATTATGTCATCACTCCAGAAGAGATCTACCCTAAATAATGAGGAACTTGAAAAATCTTTCAGAATAGATCACCCAAATCTGGTACCTCAAGAAAATTTCTTAATTATCTTCTGTCTTTAAACTTTGACCTATAATACATTTTTTAAAATTAACTAAACCTTAAAATATCTGCTAAATATATTCTAGACCCACTAATCTATTCAACTAATTTCATTAAATTGATAACCAAGAAATGAATGATATTCTGAGAAGTAACCATAAAAATGAATAGTAATAAAATGGTGTCAGGACAACTGGATCTTCACAACTGAATGATGTAAACCGCTGCCTCATACCACATGCAAAACTTAACATAGATCAATACCTAAAATGTAAGAGCTAAAACCATAAAACTCTTTGAAGGAAAAGTAAGACCCTTGAATTTGGCAATGGTTTCTTAAATATGATACCAAAAACACAAGTAACAAAAGAGAAAAACGATAAGTTGGTGTTAATATTATAAAACGTTCTGCTTCAACAGCACTATTGATAAAGTAGAGAGACAACCCTCAGAAAGGGAGAACATAACTTGAAATCATATATCTAATAAGGACTTCTACCTATAATATATAAAGAACACTTATAAGTCAATACTAAAAAGATGAATAATGCTATTTTTAAATGAGAAAAAGGACTGAATAGACATTTCTCCAAAGAATATATCCAAGTTGTCAATAATTACATGAAAATATATTCAACATCATTAGTCATCAGGAAAATGCAAACAGACATACAGCATAAGATACTATTTCTTACAAAATAGAAAGACTGGATTAAAAAGACAAACACAGAAAACTGAATACCACATGTTCTCACTCATAAGCGGAACTTGAACAATTATCATAATACCATAAGAAAGGAATTGGCAGTAGAGGGAAACTGCCAGGGGAGGGGGTTGGGATTGGCAGTCGTGGGAAACTGTGGGGTGGGGGGCACCTCATCAACAAGGGTACCTGCATAATGAACATTTACATACCTAACCCTGAATTGTATCCCACATCTTTAAAATAAATTTTAAAAAAAAAAAGACAAATAATTACAAATGTTGGCAGGGATGTGGAGAAGTCAAAAACCTCATACATTGATGATAAGAATGTAAAGTAGCACAAACCCTTTGGAAAACATTTGGGTAGTTCCTCATAAAGTTAAACATAGAGGTACCATTTGATCCAGCAATTCCACTCTTGGGTATAGAACCAAGAGAAATGAAAACATATCTGCATGCAAATACTTGTACATGAATATTTATTGTAGCATTATTTCTAATAGCCAAAAGATAAAAACAATGCAAATGTCTAGCAAAGGAAAATGGTTAAACAAAATGTGACATATTCATACAATAAAATATTATTTGGCCACAAAAAAGCAATGAAGTACTGATACACACTGCAGCATCAGTGAACCTTGAAAACTTGATACAAAATGACAGAACACTGTTACAAAAGACTACATGTTACAGGAATCAGTTTACACGAAATGTCTGGAATAAGAAAATCTATTGTTACAGACAATAAATTAGTGTTTGCCTAAGGTTGGGGTGAATATAGGAATTATGAAGAAAAGAAAGGAATTAGGAGTTGATGGCAGAAAGGTGCAGGATGTCTTTGGGGGGTTTTCACAATGTTCTAAAATTGATCCTGGTGGTATTTGTACAACTCTGTGCAAAAGCTAAAAACCATAGAATTCTGCACTTTGTAGTGTCTGAAAACTACATCTCAATAAAGCTGTTACCAAAAAGAAAGAAAGAAAATGCAAAGAGTTAGAAATACACTTGTCTTTAAAGGAGGAACCAATGTCATACATGGAGAGAAATGTCATGCTAATATTCCTTCTGGTTCTAATGTTGTACTAACATTAGCCACTGCTCTACAATACTCATAATAAACAAACCACCGTCCATCTAACCACAGAATAATCTATTACCTAGAATCTCTGCCCTTAGTTACAAGTCAAAGACTGGGCAGTTAGAGCTTCATGAAGCTAATTGCAAGATTTGCATGAGTCTAATATCTATGTCTGTGCACTAGAGTTACAGTAGTGCAAATCACACACATCTTTAATCTATCAGGAAATCAAAATAGTGATACTGGATGGAAGAATAACAAAACAAACTTATCGAGTCAAGTAAGTATCTCGAAGGAGTGAATGACCAGAAGAAAGAGCTTAAAAGGGGAAAAAACAAAAATTTTGTCCTGTTTCCCCAGCATGGAAAAGCTTTGCATTTCTCAGTTAAACAGATTGCTTTCCAAGACAAGCATGTGTAGCAGGACCTTCCAGATATTAACTGTGAATTACAACGGCATCCAAAAGAACATGTGCCTTTGTAATTGGACGACAAAGAGATCTCAAAAACACTGGAATTACTGCTATTATTTTATCTGCCATTGGACCAATTAGGCTATGCACGTAGAAGGTATTTAATAAATATTTGCTCAACTGGAAAAGAACAAGATTGTGAAACCAATTAAAAGCAGGGAAATCTGTCTACTTGTTTACCAAAACTTACTGGTTTCTTAATTTGGACTCAATATTATGCGATTGAAATTGGAATTGCCATGTAATAATTTGAGGTCTAAATAACATGTTGTCTCTATTCATAGGTCCTTTTCTTTCAAAGCCTGACTCTCTTGCATGCTCCGTAATATTTTTCCAAAAATGGTGCATGAATTTGTTTTAAATGGGGGAAAATATCAACTTCCCATTGCATTTTAAAATATGATAAGCATATCCTACCTAAACTCAATAATTATGTCAATTCTGAACATTTTTACCTTATAGTCAAACTGATGTGAAAATTATCAATGAAGAATCAGAACAGAAGACAAAACTGGGATAGGAGGATTATTAAAGAAGACAGATTCAATTTTAAAATTTATTTTTAGAAAGTGTCTTTAAAGTTGGAAAGATTGAAGGAAATACAAGTTTGAATTTGGTCAATAACTGCTTATCTGAACTTCTTTGTTTTGCTGATGTTGTTTGACACTTCTCTTTCCCCTCCCTGCCCCAGTTATCCTTTATACAAGCTATTTCTCTCTTGGCCACCATATTTGTTCATTTACCAATTTTTAACGAGGCCCCCTGCATTGGTACCCTCCTTCCAGTCTCACTTTTTGCATCATAGTTCAGGATCTCAGCATCGCTTTCATCATACTGCCTACCAGGACCATTAAGTTCATGAATTCTTCCTGGAAAAAGTGCTACCTACCTCACTGCTGAATATATCTATGGTCACCTTCAAAGTACTCCCCCTTGTGAAGCATTTTCTTTCGTAACCCCACCAACGCCAGTGCCCAGTCCACTCGTCAAATCAATTTTGAATCTCTTTTTCTGGAATGTCCATCAGAGCCATCATCCTATTACCCTTGATGTCCTGAATGTCATCAAAATGTCTTCCTTAATATTTCCCTTATATTTGGGTGAAGAAAAAAGTCATTGAGGGTCAGATCAGGTGAGTAGGGAGGGTGTTCCAATACAACTACTTATACAATGCTGCCCACAGTGGCAAGTTTGCAAAACTTAATTATCAGACCTCAACAAATAACAATGTGTGAGTTTCATTTCCCCAGTGACTTCCATAAAGTCAGGGACTTTCCTATTATTTCAACCCAATTGTATATCCAAATAGGCTATGTGTTGAATACATATTTATTGAATTGGAGGAGGAAAAAAACTGTTAAATCAATTCAATTGAATTTGAAGATGAAAACACTGAAAATGTAAAAAATCCATTCAGGTCCACATTTCCCAACATGTTTCCATCACCTAAGCCCTGAGATACATTAAATGTCTGAATATATCGGAAGATTGGCTAATGAAAGGAGACTCAGAAATGTTTGCAGCAGGCCAAATCATTGTTTCAGTATCAGACAATTAAAAATGCCACCTGGAAAATGAATAATAGAAATCTTAGTCTTCAATTGATCCAAACTGCCTTTCCCCAAGCAATCAAGCAATTATGTCATAAAATATTAAACACTTAAGTTTCACCCAATTAATAAAGTATTAATCACACTGACTACATAACATAAGGTTCAAGGATTGCTGAAACTGACATAAGAAATTGGATAGGTATCTGTTTTCTTAAAGTGCTTAAGTGATGGTTACTTATGGGCCCACTCATGGACTTTGGAAAATCCTTTAGATCAAATATCTACTCCAACACTCAGTGGTTTTAAAATCTTGGGCGAGTATTTTCTTTTTTAACCCCACTAAATCTTAGTTGTTGTATCTAAGAACTAGTGATAAGATGACATATCACTGTTGAAAGGATTAAATGAGCTATGAATGTAAATACTCAAGCAGAGTACCTGGGCCAATGAAGGTTTTAGTCAATGGTGAGAAATTTTGCTTAAGCCTGTTTTCATTTGTTGGGATGATTGTTTTTAACTTCCAGTTTGACTTCTTCCTTAGCTGTCTCTTGGCCTCTTCTCAAATTGCAAGCTTTAGAAATAAGCTAGATAACACACTGTGCCCCACACCCCACTCCGACTTCTGACAACCCTTTCTCCACTGTTAAGACATTACTGCTTAGAGTAGCTGACACACTCATACAAAATTAAAACGGGAAACACAGTATAGTAAGAAAGAAAAAGTAGTAGGTACCGATTACTCCTTTGAGCCTTTTATCAGAAAAGGAAAGTAACTTGAGGGGAAAAAAACTGTAAGGGAAAAGTATATTCGGCTAGAGATGCTTTATTCTTAGGAAGAAAGGATCTCATTGAGAGGGTAAAAGGGAAGGAGGGGGGAATCATAAGAGAGGAGACAGAATTTAAAAAGTAAAATGGAGAAAGTGGAAAATGGAAACAAGAGTAAGGTCTTGGAAAAAGTATGAGTGAATGGAATCAAGAGTGCGGTTGAATGAATTAGTTCTAGAAAGAATGCATACCTCTTCCAAGAAATGAGAGAATACAGAACCTAATGATGATGATTTTGAGAAAAGTTTAGCTGGAGAAAGAAGTTAGGATTAGACTGTCAGATAAAATACAGGGCACCTAGTCCATTTTAAATTTCAGATGATTAATGAATTTTTTTAGTATAAATACTTTCCAAATGTTGCAAGGGAAATACCTATATTAAAATATATATATTTATATTTATATATATTATAAATATGGATATATACTGTTTCTGAAATGCAAATTCAACTGGATTCCTTTATTTTTACTTGCTTAATTTGACAATTCTGTGTGTTAATACTATTTATATTTCTCTTGACTACCATAATTAGTCAGCCACTTTTTTATATGTTTATATGAATTTTTGTATAATGGTCAGTTTTTATGCCTTGTTTATACTCAGTGAAATCTACTCAGAATAAAACTTTGGGGATGGAATGGCTACATGGTGAGAATGTGAAGGAATGTAACAGCTTTGGTATGAAAAGGCAGAGTGATGTGCTCAGGATAGAATTTTTAAGTGAGGTGAGAGATACTGAGTTTCTAGACGAGATGTTTATCTTCTGGACTCTGAGGAATTAATCCAAATCTTGCATGCTCTTTGCCTTTTGTCTGTCATTAGGCCAACATCTATCACTGCTCATGATCCTCATAGCACTGCTTTTCGTCCCTGTTTTCCACATGTAATTCTACCTATTATTGAAATCACAATTAGTTTCTTAGCATCCTTGGCACCTAAGAAAATAAAAATATTTTGATGTCAGCTCCAGGTCCAAATAGACCTATTTAACCACTCTCTATAGTATCTCAGTCCCTAATTTTGTAAAGGCCTCTGAGGATTCTTCTATGAACCACTTTGATTCATGTATGTATGCATTTATTTATTGTTTACTTTTAAGTTTAAAGTTGTGGTGTACAATTCAGGATTAGGTATGCAAGTGGTCATCATACAGGTAAAGTTTGGGCCTCCCTTTGGTCCCCACTTCACCTGGATTGAGACTAGGTACCCTTATTGGCCTTGCATCCCCCACCCCTGGCATTATCCTGCTACTGACAATCCCTTTTTTATACTATTATGGGAAAAGTTCAGGGTCCACTTATGGGTGAGAACGTGTGGTACTCATTTCTTTGCTTCTGCGACAGATTACTGAATATTACAGACTGTAAATTCATCCAAGTTGCGGTGAAGTTCATATGTTTGTCCTTCTTTATGACTGCGTAATATTCCATCATGTACATGTACCACTTTTTTTTTTATCCAGTTCAGTTTTGATGGGCAGTACAGTTGGTTCCATGTTTTTGCTATTTTGAATAGTGCTATAGTAAACATGCCTGTACAGGTATTGTTTTAGTAGAATGATTTGAGTTCCTTCAGGTATATATCCAGTAGGGGGATAGCTGGATCATATGGAAGATCAATTTCCAGTTCTTTTAAAAATCGCCACACTATTTTCCATAGAGGTTGAACTAGTTTGCATTCCCACCAGCAGTGTAGAAGAGTTGCCTTTTCTCCATATCCTCACCAACATCTGCAGTTTTTTGTTTTCTTGATGATGGCCATTCTTACTGGGGTTAGGTGATATCTCAATGTAGTTTTGATTTGGATTTCTCTGATGATTAGTGAATCTGAGAACTTTGTCATGTCTCTGTTGCCTGCCCATATATCTTCTTTTGAGAAATGTCTATTCATGTCTTTTGTCCACTTTTTAATAGGGCTGTTTTTTGTTTATTTTGGCACATTTGAGTTTCTTGTAGATCCTGGATGTTAGGCCTTTGACAGATATACAGTTGGCAAATATTTTTTCCTACTTTGTGGACTCTCTTCCACTCTCTCGATGGTTTTATTTTTATTTATTTATTTATTTATTTGCTTTGCAGAAACTTTTCAGTTTAATGAGTCCCACTTGTCTATCTTATCTCTTATGGCATGGACACCTGGGATTTTGATCAGGAATTGGTTGCCTACTCTGATTTCAATGAGGATTTTTCCTTCATTCTCTAAAATTCTTATAGTTTGAAGTTTTACATTTAGGACTTTGATCCATTTAGAGTTATTTTTTTGTGTATGGTGATAGGTAGGGGTCCTGTTTCAGTCTTCTGCATGTGGTCAACCAATTTTTCCAGCACTATTTACTGAATAGGTTCTCCTTTCCCCAGTGGTTGATGGTGGAGGCTTTGTCAAAGATGAGTTGGTTGAGGAATTGAGGTTTTGCTTCTGGAATCTCTGTCCTGTTCCATTGGTCTAGATGACTATTCTTGTACCAATACCAGGCTGTTTTGATTATTGTAGTCTTATGGTAAAGTTTAAAATCTGGAAGTGTTATACCTCCTGCTTAGTTTGCTAAGGATTGCATTGGCTATTTGTGGTTGTTTATGTTTCCATATGACTTTCTGTATTGTCTTTTCCAGGTGTGAGAAGAATGATGTTGGAAATTTAATGGGTATTGCATTGAATCTGTACATTTCCTTTGGTAAGATGAACAGCTTAACAATGCTGATTCTTCTCATCCATGAGCATGGAATATTTTTCCATTTTTGGCGGACTTCTAGGATTTCTTTGAGCAGTAATTTGTAGTTTTCATTGTAAAAGTCTTTCACTTCTCTGATTAAGAAGATGCCAAGGTATTTCTTTTTTCTTTTGTGTGTGCGTGTGTGTGTGTGTACGTGGCTATTGTGAAATGAGATTGTGCTTTATATTTGTTTCTCTTCCTGTTTGTTGTTGTGTTATAAGTATGTGACTGTCTTTTGCACATTTATTTTGTATTCCAAGGCTTTGCAAAAGTCCTTTACCAGTGAAAGGCTCTTTTGACAGATTCTCTTGGATTTTTGAGGTACAGGATCATATCATCAGCAAAGAGGGATAACTTAACTTCCTTTTTTCCTATTTGCACCCCTGATTTCCTTCTCTTGTCTAATTGCTCTAGCTAAGACTTCCAACACAAAGTTGAACAGAAGGGGTGAGAGTGGGCAGCCTTCACTTGTTTCAGTTTTCAGGAGAAATGCTTCCAGTTTCTGTCAATTTAGCAATATCTGGCTGTGGATTTAATACAGATGGTGCTTACTATTTTGAGGTATGTTCATTCTATGCCTAGATGTTCAAGGTCTTTTATCAAGAAGGAATGCTGGATTATATCAAAAGCTTTTTCTGTATCTTGTGATGTAATCATATGGTTCTTGTTTTTGCATCTGTTGATGTATTTAATTATATTTACAGTCTTGTGGATGTTGAAACAACCTGCATCCCAGGGATGAAGCCTACTTGGTCCTGGTGGATGATTTTTGAGAGATGTTGTTGGATCTGATTTGCTAGAGTCTTGTTGAGATTTTTTGCATCTACATTCATCAGGGATGTTGGCCTGTATTTCTCTTTTTCGTTGGACATTTACCCAGTTTGGGTATCAGTGTGATGTTAACTTCATGAAAGGATTTGGGGAGAATTCTGTCTTTCTCAATTACCTGTAATACTTTCAAAAGCATTGGTATCAGCTCCTTCTTGTATGTTTTGTAGGATTCTGCTGAAAAGCTATCTGGTCCAGGGCCTTTTTTTGTGTGTGTAGGTAGCTTTCTTATGACAGAGTCAATGTCATGGGCCATTATTGGTCTATTTAGTGTCTCAGTGTCTTCTTGTTTCAACCTTGGGAGGCTGTGTGATGACAGAAAGTCCTTCATTTCATTTAGGTTATCAAGTATTTTTCCATACAGGTGCACATAGTAGTCTCTGATAATCTTTTGTATTTCTTCAGAGTCAGTTGTGATTTGATCTCTTGCATTTCTGGTTGTGTTTATTTGGGCTTTTTCTCTCTTTTTCTTAGTCATTCTGGCTAGAGATCCATCAATCTTTTTTATCCTTTCAAAGAATCATCTTTTTGTTTTATTGATTTTTTTCTATGATATTTTTGTCTTCTATGTTTCATATTTAGGCTTTTCCTTTGGTGACCTGCATTCTGCTAAAGTTAGAAGTTTGGTGGTCTTTGTCTTTCCAGCTCCCTTAGGTGATTTGTTAGGCTGTTAACTTGTGATCTTTCCATTTTTTGATGTGCATTCATAGAGATATAAAATTCCCCTTCTTAGCATCCTAGAGGTATTGGTAACATAATTATTCATGTTCATTTGTATCCAGGAATCTTTCAATTCCTGGGTTGATTTCTGTGTTGATGCAGGAGTTTGGTGTACATATCTTTGTGGATTTGGGGGGAATTTGT
>CAUYQG010219538.1:0-11925 GCA_963574415.1 Tarsius wallacei | reverse complement strand
ATATAATACACTTAGAAGAATTGTAGGATAGGCAGTTTTAATATTATAGTGTCTAAGTCTTAGGCTAGTGATTATTTAGGGTATTTGCATTCACAGAATAGAATACTGTGCTGAAGAGAGCCCGGCATGATCTTTGGACTGGGCCACATTCTTTAGGGATTGGTCTAAGCTGTATTTGCTAAGAGTTGTCATAGTAACCATACAGTTGAAACTTTAGCATAGTAGCTGGTGTTGGTGTTAATTAGTATAGAATAAGAAAGTTATTAAGATAAGTTAGTCATTGCATAAGGTATTGTGTGTGTAAGGGATTTGAAAGCTATTGATTATTAGAAACACTGTGACATCAGGGAAAGATTGCTGTGTTACTTTTGAGGAACATTAACCAAGCATGGGGAAAGAGTAAGACAATCTTGGGTTTGTTCTTCCTCATGCCTGAGGAAACACCTGGTGGGTGGGGGGGGTGCCCCCATCCACGTGGCTTTGTGTTCACGTGAAAACCTTGTGAGCTAACCTGTGAAAATTTAGGATAAAAAGAGCATGGAAACCTCCATTAAATGGCTTCTGCACTAGACAGGAGTCCAGCCTCTTTCTTTCTTTCTTTCTCTCTTTCTTTCTCTTCTTCATATCTATCCCTCGAATCCCCGACACTGCCCCATCTTTCCAGGGACCCCTGAAACCTGCAGGGGCAGGCCCCTGCACTTTTGCTTCTGTTTAAGAATTTTCTTTTTTTTTTTTGAGTTGGAGTCTTGCTGTCAACCAGATTGGAGTGCAGTGGTTGCTCCCGGCCACCGCAGCCTCAACCTGCTGGGCTCCGGCAATCCTTCTGCCTCAGCCTTCCAAGTAGCTGGAACTACAGGCGCGTGCTACCAGACCCGGCTAATTTTTTTTTTTTGATTTATTGTAGGGATGAGGTCTCGCCAAGTTGCCCAGGCGGGTCTCGAACCCGTGGGTTCAGGCAATCCACTCACCTCAGCCTCCCAAAGGCGCAGGATTACAGGCTGAGCCACTGAGCCCGGCTATGTTTGAGAATTTTCATGCCTTGTCTCTTATGTTTATTTTTTTAAAAATAGATGACTTAGTTATCAAATTCCAATAAAATTTTGTTAAGGCTTTTATTTGAGAGCATGGAATTTACACACTTAATTAGAGACTACTTCCCTCATGATTAAAGATGCTCTCCTTCCTGGTTTCCTCTCACCTCTTGATTTTCCTTCCTTGTCTCTCCTTCACTCTTTGGTGAGCCCGGAGTTGGGTCATTGGTAGGAGGACTATATAATGTATTGTCAAGAAGGGGGCATTTTTGAGATTAAACAGGTTGACAGCTATGCTGAGACAACAGATGCAGACCAGAACCACCCGGGGCCAATCTGGATGGAGTGGGTTTTCATGATGGGTCCTGCTTGTACCACATGATATTGCTAAATCAAGCACTATGGCAAGGAGGCAGTGCTATAAAATGACAGCTGCTCTCGTTAAAATCATGGTTAGAACTTAGTGAAAAGTGCATTTCTCAGAAGACAAAACAGTTGATGTCTATTGTGATAGCAGTTAATAATAATGCACTTATTAAAACCTCTAACCCAGGCTGGGCACGGTCATTCCTGCCTATAATCCCAGCACTTTGGGAGGCCAAGGTGGGAGGATTGCTTGAGGCCAGGAGTCAGAGGCCAGCCTGGGCAACATAACGAGACCACGTCTCTACAAAAATTAAAAAATTTACTGGGTGGAGTGGTGCACACCCATAGTCCTAGTTATTTGGGAGACTGAGGTGAGAGGACTGCTTGGACCCAGAAGGCCAAGGTTGCAGTGAGCCATGGTTGTGCCATCCGCACTCCAGCTTGGGAAGCAGAGTGAGACCCCGTCTCTATAAAATATACATAAGTATGCGTGTGTGTGCGTACACACACACACATCTCTGACCCAAAGACTCAAAGTGCTTTACATTTTAGTTAAAGCTCAGTCTTTATAGGAACTCCAGGAGGTAGTTAGGTAGAAAATGTTTTACACACCTACCACTGAGGAGACGAGAACCTGTTCAGTAAATGGTGCTGGGAAAACTGGCTGACCACATGCAGAATATTGAAGCAAGACCCTACCTATCCCCATACACAAATATTAACTCTAAATGGATTAGAGACCTAAATGTTAAACCTCAAACCATAAGAACCTTAGAAAATGTAAGAGACACCCTTATGGAAGTTGGAACTGGCATCCAAATCCTGAGCAAAGCCCGAAATGCACAGGCCAGAGGAGATAAGATAGACAAGTGGGACCTCATTAAACTGACAAGCTCTGCAAAGCCAAAGAAACCATCAAGAGAGCAGGGAGACAGCTCACAGACTGGGAAAAAAATATTTGCCAACTCCATGTCTGACAAAGGCCTAACATCAAGGATCTACAAGGAACTGAAATGTGCTGGGAAAAACAACAACAACAAAAAACAAACAGTCCCATTACAAAGTGGGCAAAAAATACTAATAGACATTTCTTAAAAGAAGACACGCGAGCAGCAAACAGATACATGAAAAAATGTTCACCCTCACTAGTCATTAAGGAGATGCAAATTAAAACTACACTGAGATACCACCTAATTTCAGTCAGAATGGCCATCATCCATAACTCAAAAAATACCAGATGCTGGAGAGGATACGTCAAAAAGGGAACACTTCTACACTGTTGGTGGGAATGTAAATTAGTACAGCCTCTGTGGAAAACAGTGTGGCGATTCCTGAAAGTTCTAAAAATTGACCTTCCATGTGACCCCGCAACCCCCCTACTGGGAATATACCCAGAAGAACTCAAATTACTATAAAAAAGATACCTGCACACGTATGTTTATCGCAGCATTGTTCACAATAGCAAGATCATGGAACCAACTGTGCTGTACATCAAAAGAGGACTGGATTAAAAAAATGTGGTACATATACACAGTGGAATATTATGCAGTCATAAAGAAGAACAAAATCATGAATTTTGCAACTACCTGGATGGTGTCAGAGTTCATAATACTGAGTGATCTTTCACAGAAACAAAAATCTGAGTGTCACATGTTCTCACTCATAAGTGGACCTTGAACAACTACTGTAATACTGTAAGAAAAGGATTGACAGTGGCGGAAAACTACGGGGGTTGGAGGGAGGGGCAGGGATGTGGGATTAATGGTAGTCAATATCTGCCTGGGGAAGGGAGGGCACACCTCATCAACAAGGGTATCTGCACAATGAATATTTGTATACCTAACCCTTTTTTTTTTTGAGTTGGAGTCTCACTCTGTCACTCAAACTGGAGTGCAGTGGCCGCTCCTGGCCACTGCAGCCTCGACTTGCTGGGCTCTGGCGATCCTTCCGTCTCAGCCTTTCAAGAAGCTGGAACTACAGGCGCACACTACCACGTCCGGCTAATTTTTGATTTATTGTAGAGACGAGGTCTTGCCAAGTTGCCCAGGCGGGTCTCGAACCCGTGGGCTCAGGAAATCCACTCACCTTGGCCTCCCAAAGCGCTGGGATTACAGGCTGAGCCACTGAGCCCGGCTCCTAACCCTTAATTGTACCCCACAATTTAAAAAAATGTTTTATAAAGGAAATAAAGAAATTCAGGTCCTCTCTGGAAGGAAGGCTCTAAAATATCCGTGGGATTTTCTGGTCTCTCTCTTCTATTAAATGCAGAGAGAAAGAACACCTTGAGTGTTGCATCTAGAAGGCTGAGAAGAGTTGGTTTTGTTTGAGCCAAACTAGAAAGGGATTGCAGAGACAAAGACTTAAGATAGTTTTAATAGCCATTATTACACAATAGCCTTCCAAGATAGATTCAGTTCAGTGTTGACCAGTGGATGCAGAGTTGAATGAAACTCAAAGGAATTATTTCACCTAGTGAGCTGAGACAGTCTAGCCAAAGGATGTGGTCTTATTCCAGACTCTCCCTGCCTGTGGGTTAAATGGCAGAGCTCACCTGTCGACGGGTCTGAGCTTCCCCTTCCTGGCACCTCTGTTCATCACACTCAGAGCTTCTTTGGGTAGGGGGAAGGGGACACTCAAAATCCCCTGGCCTGTCTTAATTGGACCTTTAATCTCGTCCCTGTCCGGGGTGATTTTGCTGAATAAATCAAAAGATGCAGGTGGCTTCATGTGGTATGTTTTTTGCCTTTGTTACTGTTGAAAGGCCATGATTAAGACAGATCTGTAAACCTAGTTTTAAACTCAGGCCTAGCTTCCCTAACCTCTCCCCAAAGCCTTCGTAAATATATACATTTTTTTCTTTTGTAGAACCAGTTTGGTATGCACAGTTGCACTCAAATTTGTTTTGGATAGATTCACACCATTTCCTCAAGTAAAAAGCACATTTGCTTTCAAGTGCATTTTCTTAGTTTTTTCCTCCTACTTTCTTTTTCCTGGTGCTAGAGTATATGGGCTTCTAATTCATATCTAAGTTCTTAATAATTCGCCCAGCTGGACTGTGTGTTGTGGATCAGGCTTTCCTGTCCCCTCATCCTGGTGTTTGTCTCTAAACTTCTCATTTTGCATCTCTGTCCTCTTGGATTTTTCTTTCTCTATTCATGCCTTTCTGCAGAAATTTTCCTGTAGAGCAGAAAGAAAAAAGATAAATTCTTGATTTGACTTTTGGTGCTGGAATGTGAAGGTGGGGGGAAGAAGGCTGCATCTCAGAACGAAGAAATATTAAGTAAGGGGTGGATGATGAGAAGTCCTGGAATGCTGGGGGTGATTTTTGGTGTTTTCCCCTAGAAGAGGGTGAGTATCAGTTTGTTGGAACTGGCTCCAACTCCAAGTTCAAGCTGAAACCGGCTATAGTGAAAGTGTATACATCATGGAACTGACACACTTGACAAGCCTTTCTGGAGTGCTGGTTGTTACACATCCACCAGCAAATCATGGGCATTTCCATAGCTTGTGTTTGCTTTATTACAGCTAGGAGGCCTGGATTATGTCTTTGTAATAGATTTTATGTAAAAGGCCCATCTGTTCTGTTCTTCCTCCCCACATCACAGTCACTGGGTGAGGTGTCCTGGTCCCTGTAGCAGGTGTCAGGAGGACAGGGATCCAGTCAAACTGTTTGTCTGAATTCGTCTCCTCAGATAGCAGCTAACTCACATTTCCTCCTTCTCCTCTAGTCTTTGCTCAAAAGTTGCCATCTCAGTGTGGTCTTTCCTGGTCCCCCATTATCCCTCCAACATGCTCAGAACTTCACTTCCAGCCATGTTTTCTCGGGCTTCATTTTCATAGTCAATGTCCCCTATCATCTTTAACACACCACGTAGCTCACTTATGGATTATGTTTACCGTGTGTCTCTCCTTTTGGCATGTAAGTGCCTCAGCCTCAGAAATCTGTTTTTTATTTTTATTTTAAAGTTGTGGGGTACAATTCAGGGTTAGGTATACAAATGATCATTGTGTAAGTAAAGTTTGGGCCTCACTTCGGTCCCCGCTTCACCCAGTTTTAGATCAGGTACCCTTATTGATGAACCTCAGACATCTTTGCTTGTTTGTTCACTGATGTGTCCCACGTGCCTAGAACAGTGTCTAGCACATAATAGGTGCTGAATACATATTTGCTAAATTGATTGAATAAAGGAATAACACCCATCTCTAAACAAATTGGTATTATAATTCAGGTGGAAGGTATAGAATGGCAACTTCAAAATTCTAATCTGCAAAATAATAATCTATTTGGTTTTATTCCATTTGGATTTTTTACTGGGCTCAAATAAGATAATACACAGAAAAGTAGTACTTTCAAAATACAAAGAACTTTGTCAAAGTAAAAGGCATTTGTATTGAGTGTAATCAGTTACTCATAAAAAAAAACCCCCACATAATCTGAACTCTAATTTGATGTTTCTTCCAGGAATTACCTTTAGAATGAATGAAGGAACAAAGGAAGGAAGGTAGTGGGAAAGAAAAGAAAAATGAAAGAATAGCAAAAAACAGAACAGCTTGCCCCAAACTGACTCTGCTCTTGTTAATGTAAACAACCATTATAGCAATATTATTAAAATAAGGGTTAAAGCTGCCTCTCAGGCTTGGCTAATGACATGGTTACACCGTTAAAAAAGCCATTATTCTTTGGGAATAAATGTTACTCTTTTAAAGTCAGGGGATTCTTACAGAATTAAGGAAAAAAATCAGTTGCTTACAGGTACCTAGAAAATAAGATTCATTTCACAAGGGAGGAAATTATTGACTTTCAAAGAGCTACTTCCATGCTAGAAGAAAGATTGAGGAATCGTAGAATCTTATATATTCATGAGATACCTGTGTCACAAAATACACAACTGTAGTGTGGTTTTATAGAGAAAACTACAAAATAAGTTGCCAAAAAGAACCAACATCCATCCATCCATTCATCCATCCATCTGTCCGTCCGTCTGTCCGTCTATCCATCCATCCATCCCTCCCTCCATTTCCCCCCCATGGCTAAAAGCATAGACTCTGACTCAAACTTCTAGGTGTGAATTTTACCTTCACTACATAATAGTTGTGTGATCTTGGGCATATTCCTTCAATTTTTCGTGCGATTTCCTCATCTATGAAATCGGGATAATATTAGCTCCTATCTCATAGAGTTGGTTTGTGGATTAAAGAATTGCTATATGTAAAGCTCTTAACTAGAGCTCGGCATATAATAAGGACTATGTAAGTGTTAGCTATCATTCATTTAGCTGATATTATAGAAACCACACTTTTCCTATCTCTTGTAAGAGATAGGAAAAGCCAAAGTGTTTTTCCTGCTCTCACATACCACTCAACACAAAACTTTTGATTCCAGATTCGTGTGGGAGAAAAACCAGGTCTCCAGCAGACACCAGCTGGGTGTTATCTAATTCGCTTCAAATCTGTTCCTGTCTATCTGGAGACAGCATCACGTCCCACAGGCTAGGGGCTCACTCCCACAAGACTGTTCCCTACTTCAATTGCCAGTCACAAATAGCTTGTCACCTACACTTCTGACTGATCATTATAAATTGGGGTTCTCACAACCCTCTCCCTGGATTTGATTAATTTATTAGAGTGTAGCACAGAACTCGGGGAAATACATACTTACATTTACTCATTTATTGCAAAGGATATTTTTTATTTTATTTATTTTTTATTTTAAAGATGTGGGGTACAATTCAGGGTTAGGTATACAAATGTTCATTATGCAGGTACCCTTGTTGATGAGGTATGCCCCTCCCTCCCCTGGCAGTTTCTCTCAACTGTCAATCTCACCCCCCTCCCCCGCTCCCCTGGCAGTTTCCCACTACTATCAATCCCTTTCTTCTAGTACTATGATGATTGTTCAAGGTCCACTTATGGGTGAGAACATATGGTACTCTGTTCTTTGTTTCTGTGATAGATCACTGAGTATGATCGACTCTAAATCCATCCAAGTTGCTGCAAAGTTCATATGTTTGTCCTTCTTTATGGCTGCATAATATTCCATTGTGTAGATGTACCACATTTTTTAAATCCAGTCTGGCTTCAATAGGCAGCATGGTTGGGTCCATGTTTTCCCAAGGCTATTTTAAAGGTTGCTTAGGGCAAGGTGTGTGGGATGGGGTTTGGAGCTTTTATATCCTCTCTGGCAGGCTACCCTCCAGGAAACTCCATGTGTCTCAGCTATCTGGAAGCTCTTGGAACCCAGTCCCGTTGAGTTTTTAAGGAGGCTTCATTATGTAGGTATGATTGATTATATCACTGGCTATTGGTGATCAACTGAACCTTCAGCCCCTTTCTCTTCCCTGGAGGTTGGAGCTAAAATTCCAATCTTGTAATTCTTTGACTTTCCGATGACCAGTTCCCATCCTGAAGCTACCAAAGGCTACTAGCCAGCAGTCAATCCATTTTCATACAAAAAGTACTCTGAAGATTCCAAGAAGCTTGTGCCAGGAAATGGGAGAAGATCAAATATTATAATATTTATTATAACATAATTATATAATGATTATAATTATAAATATAGTATAATATATTGATAGTATATCAATTATTAATTAGTATTATAGTATAAATAATATAATAATTACAGAATAATACTAAATAAAATAATAATAAAACAATATAAATTACTATAATTATAATACTATAATATCATAATATATTATAAATCACATATCACATTATGAGGAACTTTTTTTCTTTCATTAAATATTCATCTACAAGAACAATTTAAATAGTGGTATAGTGTTATATGAAATACATACCGGGGGTGCCAAAAAAAGTATACACATTTTAAGAGATGTTATCCATGTATTACTTTTTGAAGTTGAATTGAATAACAGTAGCAGTGTGTAGTAGGACGTTTGCTCAAAAGATGGCGTTAATCAAATCAATGCTAGCATCACCATGCGACAGGCAGGACAGTCAAAGAGAATGGCGGAAACATGGTAGCCATTCCAGGAATGCAAGACTATTTTGAAGTGGTATTTGAAATTCGAGAACATTGTGGAAGTAAGACAATGGAGGCGTGGGTATGCAACAGAACCCCCAGCAGCCTAACAACCTTGATAAGACTGAGCCACATGGTCCTGGGTGTGATGTGCACAAGGGAAGCCTCGCACAGCAACAAGTCCTGCAGCAGTTCGCCGTCGTCAGAAGTGTCTGGACGCTGCAGATGGTCATACTCTCAGCACCCCTTGTCATTGCAGAAGTCAGATGTGACTTATCTTCATCTTTTGTTATCGGTATATATGGAGTATTACCATTTGATTCAGTTGTTTTCCTTTCTTAAAATGTGTGTACTTTTTTGGCACTCTCTGTGTAGATGTATGGATATACCTTAGTGCGAAGCTTCTCAAATCATGGCCGGCCTCAGAATCACCTGAAGAGTTTGTTAAAGCAGATGGTTGGGAATTTCTGATTCAGTAGGCCTGGGCACTTTCCAAGAACCTGCATTTCTAAGAGGTTTCCAGGTGCTGCTGATGCTGCCTCTTGGGGACCATGCTTTGAAAAGGGATATTTAACTAATTTGGTCTACATAACTAATCTAGTATTTTTTGAATATCCTTATTGTTTGTAAGTTGTAACTCTGTTTAAGATTTTTAGCTCCAGGAAACTTCTGGGCAATCAGAATTCTCATCAGTAAAGGCTGGGGTGGTGGCTCACGCTTGTAATCCCAGGCCTTTGGGAGGCTGAAATGGGTGGATTGCTTAAGCCCAGAAATTTGAGACCAGCCTGGGCAACATAGCAAAATCTTGTCTCTACAAAAATAGCCAGGCATAGTGGTGAGCGCCTGTAGTCACAGTTACTTGGGAAGCTGAGGCAGAGGGATCACCTGAGCCCAGGAGGTCGAGGTTACTGTGAGCTGTGGCCATAGTGATCACGCCACTGCACTCCAGCCTGTGTTACAGAATGAGACCCCGATTAAAAAAAGAGAATTTTCATCAGTCACTGACAGATAAGTGTGAGTTAGTTCATCAGATTAATGAGGACAATAAATGAGACAATCTTTAAGATCCCTTTATCGGATATCTCTTAGGTATCAGATCTTCCTAGTCCCACCTGTACTGCGTTGCCGCCTCTCATTGGTACCCAGGAAGCAGGGACAACTGAAGTTCAGGGAGAACTCAGATGGACTTCAAGTAAGGAACCCAGCCATGCCTCACTAGAGTTTCTTTGTTGAAGTCTCACTTGGGATGCCTCAGTTATCCGCTAGACTCTCAGATTGCGTCCTTCAGGTTGGCGAGCTCCAATTCATACCTTCTTACTCACTGCTGCCCCCGTCCATCTCCTGGAATCACGCTTCGCAATCAAGAGTTCACTTTTAAGTCTTGGTCTCAGGCTCTGATTTCTGGGGAACTGGGTTGGGTAATTGCTTTCAGTGTCAATGTTTTAACTACTTTCCTCCATGTTTGCTTAGTGGGAGAAAGGCAGAAAGCAAAAATTTTTAAACTGGGATATGTGAATCAAGTTTCAGGATGTCTGTGAACTCCCTAAAATTATGCACAAGGCTGGGCTCAGTGGCTCAGCCTGTAATCCCAGCACTTTGGGAGGCTGATGCGAGTGGTTTGCCTGAGCCCGCAGGTTCGAGACCAGTCCAGGCAACTTGGTGAGACCTCGTCTCTACAGTAAATCAAAAAATTAGCCGGGTGTGGTAGCATGTACCTGTAGTTCTGGCTACTTGGAAGGCTGAGGTGAAAGAATCACCAGAACCCAGCAGGTTGATGCTGGAATGACCATGAATATGCCACTGCATCCCAGCCTGGGTGACGGAGTGAGACTCCAACTCAAAAACAAAAAATTGTGCACAAAACTGTGTGTGTACATACATTTTTTTCTGGGAGAATCCACTGCATTTAACAACCAATAACATGGAAATCCAAAGAAGAAGAAAAAAAAGGAGAAATACAAAAATCTAAGACAGTGTTTGAGAGGGTAGCTACAGACAGACACCATGTGTATGTTAGGGTCTGAACAGGGTGAGAGCAGAGTGCTGGAAGGATGAGGGTGGATGGATGGAGAGAGGAGAGGTGCAGGGAGGCACAGCATCACCGGAGCTGGCAAGCCAGAGGTGTGCGCTGGCAACCCAGAGATCCGAGTAAATGCAAAGAATTGCAACACACAAAGAGGTTAAGAAAGAAAAGTTTATTTAAAAGTAAATTAGACAGAGAGAAAGGGAGAAAGAAGATTCACCTCCCCAAGGTGGGGGAGGGGGCCAAAGCCAGGAAGCATGGCAACAGCCATAGTCCAAAGAGCACATGGCCACACTAGCAAGGCAATGGCTGCTGATTGCTTGTGGTTGAGTCCTTTTAACCATTCCCCTTGATGGGGGAAGATCATTAAGGTGATTGGGTGGTGGTCTGCTTCCACATCATCACGAAGGGGCAGGCAAGCACAGGTACCATCATCAGGTTATGGACAGCAGGCAGATGGGTAGGTTAGTCACATGATTGCTGCCATGGTGGGGCTTATCCATGTCATGTAGGTCACAAGGGCTAATTAGGGGGAATTTCTTGCAAGAGACTTGTTAGACATTTGCCATTCACAAATTCCTTGACTATTGGTGGTCATATGGTTATGACTTTGGCCAGCCAGAGGGTGATCTTTGATCTTAGGTCTTGACAAGGAACCTAAAAGTTTGCTAGAGATTATTATGCTAAACCATGAATTGAAAGGTTGGGCTTCCTGGTCTTGCATCTGATGGAGATTTGCTGAGAGGGGATGGGATAGGCTGCTGCTTGTTCTGCAATAGAATGTCTGAATGCTTTCTACAGGTTGTGCTGAGGCAAAAAGACTAAACCCTTTCAGTGTAGACTTCTGGATAGGTGGGTGATGGCATTCGAGAGATGATGGTACCAAGGAGAGAAAAAGGGTAGGAAAAAAATAGAAGTATGTAGGAGCAGAAAGCTGTGATATTTTGCGTTATCTATCATAATGGCCGACACTCCTGTAACAAAGACGGACAAGAAGAGCATCATTTATTTAATGTTTCACGAGACACAGAAGCCTTCAGAAACAAAGACCCAAAGTCCCAGGGAAAATTGTCTATTGTTATGCTCGGGTCTGATGAAGAATGGACAGCCATGCAGAAATGAGATTGGACAAAGGGTGTGATCTAATGGTAATGGACAGAAAGGGAATCCAGCAAGGCCTATCTATTCAAATCTCTCTTGGCCTCTCTGGGTAGCATTCTTCTTGGGTATGGGGCAGGGCCCCTCTGGAATGAGGGTTTTCAGGGAGAAGAGAGAAGGGAGAGAGTGACCTTTCTAGGTTTCATGACTTGCTTTGGGGGAAAGGAGTTCTAGTTTCTCTGACCTGCTTTGGACAAGATGAATCCTGGTGACTTGCTCCATGAAACAAAAAGGGGTAGGAGACAGGAGGACGGGAGAAGGTTAGACAGGCCTGGTTTCTGAGGCCCTTCCAGTCACCCTTAGTTCCAAGTACTCAGCATGCCAAGGTGTATACTTTGGAGTATCATGTTTTGAGCCCCAAT